>CAJHQP010005534.1:0-45302 GCA_905132765.1 Moricandia arvensis
TATTATTTTTGTTCCCAATGATTCTTTTCCTTTTCATTCCTCTTGGTATTTGATAGTCACCTAACAGCCTTATGAGTAAAGTGCACTTTCAATTTTCCCATCCAAATCAAAAACCTAACTATGAAATAAGAGGATAAACTTTAGCTTTAGTTTTTTTAAACCAAAAAAAAAATCTTTAGCTTTTGACATTTTCTTATTGTTATTTTGAAAAACATAAGAATGTGGTTATAGAAAAATAATACTCCATTATTTTAGATTGGCGTAACTAATAAACAAGCTTGGTTATATCTTTGGTAATTGCATTTTATAACACAATGTTTTTATGATTCATCAAATACACGTAAGAATCTAATGGTTAGGATATGTTATACATTAGTTAAAAACAGACTTAAATACCTTTTTTATGTCTCTCAAGTTTAGACGTTGTGATTGACTTATGCTTAGCTGGTGATATCGCGTATCAAAAATGATAAATTCCACGCTGCATAACACGATTGATAACATAGAAAATGTTTTGTTCAGTTATACAAAATCTAAACTTGATCATGGCTAACAATAAGTAGAAGAAAAAAATGTAGAAGAAGAATCAATGGAAATGTGAAAGAAAATAAGAGATATAAGCATTTTGCAATTGAAGAAGATGAATAGTGTTTGTGGTATCTCATGGTCTATTCTATATTAACGCTTAACAAATAAAACAGAAAATAAATTCTGGGTTAATATAGATAGTTTTATAAATTTGTTATGAATTGAGCAATTTAGATTTTTTTCAAAGGACAAAACTCCATATTCAATGTAAATACAATTTTTCTCATATTTCTTTGTTGTTCTGCGTCAACAAATAAAATGTAATTGTTTATTATATATTGTAAATATAATACTATATTATTTTATTTATTACATAGAATAGTATAGTATGTTATAATACTTTATCACTTCTATTTCTTCTATTCATTCCCTTTATCTTTTTATTATTCTTCTCATTGTTCTTATCTTTCTTTCTTTTTTTTTATCCAACAAACATTTTATTACATGGTTATTGTGTTAATATTGTCTTTCAATATTCATTTTCTTCTTCTTCCTCTTTCTTTGTATTCTTTATTCGCATTTAGTTAAACGTTTATGTTTCTTACATGTTATTGGTATACATGAATTATTTTATACTATTTGCCTAACACATATTATAATATAGCTTTCAGTTTTACATTGTAGCAACCCGGATGGATACACGCACATGAAATAAGAAATCAGTCCATTTCCTCCAAAATTATCATATTGCAGAACCATTTTTTGCATGGTTTGTTGATCATTTTTTGCTCCTATTATATATTACGTTTATTTACCCTATATCTTAATGCCATGTTCTTTTTACTGTCGCTGCGTCAATGATTGGCGATAATTTTTATAGCTATCTTCTTGCGCAAATATATGGAGACTGACACTGCAAGCAGTACCTTTTCCGATCAAATGTAGTCGTCATTTTTAACAACAACAGTAACAATACCCGTAATCCTTGTGAAAACTAAACGCATCTACACCTTGATTATTGTCCGCCATTTTTTTGCATGGTTTTAAGTTTAATTTTTGATTGTCGGTGATGTCGCTGCGACACTGCACCGAACATGGATTTAATCATATAGCATATACAAGAATGTGGTGGTTTTATAGGCTGTATCTTAAGCTTTGACTGACAGACAATTAGCGTAAACATCATGCTTTTTGTTATCCAATCAACATTTGGTAGAAAAACATTTACCACTTGCTAATACTTTTCAAATAATCTTTATTCAATGTTTTGATATATAGTTTTTAATAGAGCATTTGCAATTTATAATTTATACAATTAGGATAAAAATACATAATTAATTTATTTTATTTAATAATATCATAAAATTATGTTTATATCAAAAATTAAAATTTATATATGTAATATATATTTACAATTAAACTATTTTACTTTTTTGAAAATACTTTTTCACATTTAAAATATAATTTAATATTTGTTTTAAATGTGAAATATCAATTAAAAAATTATAATTTATTTATGCAATATGATTTTTTTTTTATAAACATAATTTGATATTATAAATAAAATAAATTAATGTTATATTTTTTCTTAATTTTATACATTAATATATCTATTAGAAATATATCAATATATATAATAAATATATATTATTTAAAAAGTAAAATATTATAAATTATACTATTTTTATAATAATTTTAAATATCATGCTCTTACTACTTTGTCAATTGTGTTAACAAAATAGTTTAATTCATACAATTTTTGTAGCATATTGCTATTGCTTTATGATCAGCCATTACCTTAGACTTGTCACATAGAACCACCTCCACATTTAGCTGATGAATGCCAGCTATAACACGTTGTTATCCATTATTATATACTCTTACTACCTTACAGATTAGCTTCAATAAACACAGCAGCTACATAATTACAAGATTATCATCACATGTGAGATTTCATGTTATTTTAGTCACTAATTTCATGTTAGTTATAGTCGTCAAAATAAAAAAATGCCTTAGTGTATCTAATGGGCCTTCGAATCTAAAAAGAAAAGGCCGATTAAAATTAATGATTATTAAAAGGCCTTAAACCCCTTGACGCCGAAAATTAGGACTTACCATACCACCGCAGTTTTCATCATCCGGCAACACTTCACCGTAATCAGTTTCTTCCTCCGTTCGTATGAAACCATGTATTTGGTTTCCCGAACGTTGACAAGAGCTGTTTCTTCCTCACTTTACCACTCGAGGTCAGCGAATTTCCCAATTGGAAAATGGGTAATCTCGCAGCACATCCGCTTATACACAGCCACCGTCACCACCGGTATAATCAGCTGCGGAGGAAAAACCCCTGCGGCGGAATCATCGGTGGAACCGCCGGATGATACGGGGGAGCAAGAATTAGCTCAGCCGGCGATGATCGAGTACCAACCGGAAATAAGCGAAATGGATTAACTTAACCGGATTCGTGGATCAACCGGTTCAATTCAAATCTCTTACTCCGACGGAAATCCTGGGCTGGGACGGTTATCTCTCAACGCTCCGGTTTAAAATCATCTGATTTCTGGTACACACTCATGTGTTTTTTTATAAGCATTTGATGTTTTGTATTTGATGAATCAAAGTTGAGATTTTTATTTGCAGGATTCCGATAATATTCGAGGGTGATTTAGCTAAAATAGCAGCTCAGCATGTAAAGAAAGATGATCAGATTCATATCTCCGAGAAGCTCTTTATAGATTCACCTCCTCACAATGTGACATACCCTCAATCCAATGTCCAGGTTACTTCATTTTAAAAAAAAAACAAGAACTTAGTATTGACAAGTTTGATATAACTCTTTGAATGATTTTTCTGTTTATAGAATGAGTTTATTAGTAGTAAAATGACTTGCAGTAAGTAGATTCTTTAGTTCTTTTTGTATGTATAGTTCCTTTCCTTGGTTTCATAATAATAATAATATATGAAGGTTGTTCATTTATAACAGATTATGGTTCATAATCTAAACTTTGTACAGGGTGCAATCCCACCACCCAAAGTAGAAGAAATGAGCATCCCACCATCTGAAAACAGAAGAACTCAACACCAAGAAGCAGCCTTGTATGTCTTATGTCCTTTGTATGATGTTGTTTTGTGTTCGGTACCCGTTTCCTTAAACTTACCATAGTCCTTTGTTGCTTTAAAGTAGTGTTGGGTCCTGAACAAGTCTAGCTTTTTATCCCTTTTATACAATGTTCGAGCTTAACAGGTTTGATGTTATTCTATTCTTCAGCAAGAACAATGAAGGTTCAAGTCATGGTTGAAGAAAGCTCTGATGATTTGAAGCATCTACTTGAAAATCCTAAAGAGTTGTTGGATTTGGATTATCGTGGGAGTAAAGAAATCAGCATTCCATTACCTGAAATAGAAGAACTCAGGACAAAGAAGCAGGCTGGTATGTCTTATGTTCTTTTTATGACGTTTTGTTAAACTTACGTTACTCCTTTGTTGCTTTCAAGTTGTGGGTCCTGATCCAGTCTCTTATGAGCTAGCTTTGTTTTCATCAACATGATTATTATCTATTGTATGTCCAAGTAAACAGTTTGATTTGTATTTTCTTTTCAGCAAGATCTAAGAAGGTTATAGTCTTGGATGAAGAGACCTCTAATCCTTGGAAGCATCTACTTGAAAATCCTAAAGAGTGGTTGGATTATCGTGGAAGTAAAGCCAGCGGATTGGTAGACACACTTAGATTTGGATTCATTTCTGCCTCAAGTCATATTATTTAATACCTTCGACTCTTCGGCTAGAAATCTTTTCGTTTATTGATATTCTTCTGTGCAGGTAAAACCTAAACATCATGACTTTAAGGGCAAGGTTGGTGGTGGTCTTTCTTTGTGACTTAACGATGCTCCTGATTGGGTTTTACAAGAACTCAATGAGCTTGAGTTTGATGTTTTCTCCCTAAAGGAAAATTGAAACAACTTAAAGGTAAGTTTCCTTTTTGGAAATTTTGTTATGTGGTATGTGGCATTGTGTTGCTTTCTCGTTTCCTCAAGCCATCTGTCCTGCAATGTAGGAGAGAATTTTGGAAGGACTTGGCTCAGAACTCCGATAAATGGTATGACAACAGATCAAATAAGGTATAGTATTTGAAGACACTAGCCTCTACCCATATCCCTCTCATGTTCATTTTCGACTTTCCCAATAACGTTTTCAAAACGTGTAGACAAACGTGAAAGCCCCTGACTTCAAGCATAAAGAGAGTGGTGAGGCACTGTGGATGACTGACTCTCCTACTTGGGTACTATCAAAATTACCGCCTCTAAAGAAGAGTCAAGAACAACCTCTTATGGCTAATACTATCTCAACGCCGACACCCAAACAAGTTAAAAGTGAATTCTCCATTTTATCGTGTCTTAGGAAGCTATGTGACATTTTGTTACTGTATGGTTTTCTAAAACGACAATGTCTTGAGATGTAGGAGAGGAATCTTGGAAGGACTTGGTTCAGAACCCCGATAAATGGTATGACAACAGATCAAGAAAGGTAACATATTGAAGACACTACTAGTCTCTGTCTTGATATCCTCCTCTAATGTTCATATTAACAGTTACCAGTAATGTTGTTGAACCAAGTGTAGACAAACGTGAAAGCCCCTGACTTCAAGCATAAAGACAGTGGTGAAGCACTGTGGATGACTGACTCTCCTAGTTGGGTACTGCCAAAGTTACCACCTCTAAAGACGAATCAAGAACAACCTCTAATGGCCAATACAGTCTCGCACCCAACACTGAAAAAACATAAAAGTAAGTTCTCATTTAACCAAGTCCTAGACAGCTAGGTGACGTTTACTTACTGTCTCGTTTTGTAAGACGAGCTGTCTTCGTAATATGTAGGAGAGGAGCTTTGGAAGGACTTAGTACAGAATCCAGACAAATGGTGGGACAACAGATTAAAAAAGGTAATAAATAATAAGCCTTGTTGCTGGTGGCATCTTAGAAACCTTGAAGATCTCATCTCTTCCCATTTCACTTCTTTGTGTTCATTTTTGACTCCCAGTAAGGCTATTTAACTACATGTAGACAAACGCCAAAGCTCCTGACTTCAAGCATAAGGAGAATGGTGAAGCTCTGTGGATGGATAATTCTCCAACTTGGGTACTGTCAAAGTTACCACCTTCAAATCAAGAAACACCAGTCATGACCTAAGTCCGTTTTGCAGCCTCCATGTTGATTTTGGTTACACACGATGTATAAAGGGTGTATGAGACTGTTTTTTACATATTTAAACGAGAATTGGTAGATTAACTTGAAATATACATCAAAAGTAACAACATATCTATCATATGCCCTTGCTTTTGCACAAAGTCTTTAATAAAGACTTCTATCTCGTACTTGGGGAGACTATTCTCTTTAATCGTTTGATCCTTTTATCAACATGGCATTCATCATAAGCACCATAGCGACATGACACTGACAAAACCATGCACTCTGAATTCTGAAAGCCAATAATAATTCCAAATAAAAGTACACACCGGTAACATAACATTCATCTTTTGTCCGTAAATAGCATAATACAATATTTTATAAATAAAAATAAGCACACATATACAAAATTTATTGTTCGAACCACACACATAAAGTTATCAATAAAGTAACCGAAACACACACCATCCATAACATGGAACTGTCAAATTCGTCTAGATTAGACCTATCGACAAAATAAGGTTTTGCAGCATTACCATAATAACACAACATCCATCATTTGTCTGCAAATAACATAGAGAATTCGTTAACAATGTTCTGCAAACATGTATGTAAACATATAGAGAAAAGAAAACAGATTTAATGAAGACGACATTAATTACCTCCGAACAAGTCTTGTTTGTAAAGAGTAAAGCACTAACACTTTAATGCCTAGCTCTTCTCCTGGATCTAAAGAACCTCTCTCTGATTGAGATTAATCCTTTGACAGCCTCACTCATAACCAACTGGTTCGTAGGAGATTCATCACAACGCCTAAGTCCCAACTCCAAAACAAGTGTCAAGCACTCAGCAATCGGAAAGCTGATTCTAAGGCCGTTGTGAAGAATCACTTCGTCGGCAACATCCAACACTTTCTCTGGCAATGCAGATTTGATGTATCTACAAAGGGTAAAGTTTCCCCCAAACAACTCATTGGTTGGTTGTTTCCCACTGAGGATTTCCAAAAGGAGAATACCAAAGTTATATACATCACCATGTGTTGATATCTAGCATCCCATTCCATATTATGTACCATAATTCACAGAAACAAGAATGTAGAATAAATGAATATAAATATATATACACTATTTTTTATCATTTAAATATTACAAAAACTTCCTGGGGCTGCATAGCCAATGGTTCGTCTGGCTCCAGCGGAGCTAAGTTTATTGAGAAAATATTTCTGGTTAAATTTATGAAGATAATCCAAAACATAAGCCACATCTATTGATATGTTAAGTCTTTCAAGAAGTGTCAAAGTTCTTGAGGGCCTACGAATCTCTTCAACTTCCTCTCGATGCAACCACATATCTAAGTTTCCATTTGTCATGTACTCATAGATTAGAACTCGGAATTGATTTCCTTGAAAATCAATACTCGAACAAGCCGTCAACAATTTCACAAGAATACGATGCCTTACGTCCTTCAAAGATTCACACTCTGCCATAAAGTTCTTCATTGCTCCATGCAACTGTAGGTTTAAGACTTTTACTGCAACAATCTTGTTGTCTGTTGGAAGCAATGCTTTGAAGACGGTACCAAAGATGCATGACCCAATCAAATTACTCAAAGAGAAACCATTTGTCGCATTTCAAAGATCTCCATAGCTTATTTGTTCATGAAAAGTCTCCAATGTGAAGGAGTTGTTTCATTATTAGCCTTGTTCTTCTTTCTGATCTTGAACCAGCAAAGAGAAACTGAAGCTATGAAAAACAACAAAAGCGTAAATGCACCTATGCTTAATCCAATAACAACTTTCTTTGAAAGAGAGAAATGTTTTTCACCTCATACTTGTTGAAAGCATGGATTTAGTTTCATTTCCATGACGTCCACACATAGGTTTATGTTTCCAAATACTGAAACTGTAGTAGCATTCTTACACTTTCCTTCCCTTAGCAGTTCTCCCTCGAAGTTGTTAACGGATAGATTGAGAATCTCTAACGATTTGAAGCTTCCAAGATATCCACGTATACTTCCAGAGAGATTGTTATTTGAGAAATCAACCTCTTTAACACCCACCATCCCACTTATGTCTTGAATGGATCCATCAAATAAATTTCATGTTTTCACCGAGAGACAGTTTGCCAAAGTCTCTGGGAAGTGTCCTGATAGCTTATTGTGCGCACAGATAGTACAACAAGATTTGTAAGTCGTCCAACATCTTGAGATAGAGAACCAGTTAAGGAATTATTCGACATTCTTAGCAAAACAAGAGGTGGAATTCGCATAATCTCATGTGGTATAGTCCCTATCAACTTATTATTCGTCATATTTAAATGTAGCAAGTAGCTACAGTTACCAAGACTTGGAGGAATGATTCCTTCGAAACTATTGTTGTATAACTATAGTTTTTACCAACTGAGAGATTTTGCCTATAAAAGATGGTATCTTTCCTGACAATCTATTTGAATAGACACTTAATAACCCCAATCCTGAAAGCTTTCCCAGTGAATAAGGGAGTGCACCTGTCAATAGATTGTTCCCCACCTGAAGAAACTGCAAGCTTATGAGACTCCCAATGTCACTAGGTGTACTTCCAGAGATGGAATTCATTTCAAAGGTTAACTCAATGAGGTTCTTCGACAGATTGGCAAAACTCCCACAAGCATATTGTTAGCCACTCTTACACTTTGCAACTGGGTACAGTTAGTTAAAGCACCAAGAAAGTCAAGATCTCCATAAAAGTGACTTTCTAAATAATTATTTAAGAGTGAAAAGACTTGCAGATTCCGTAACTTTCCTAAGCTCGGAGGAATCCAGTGGACCACTACTCTCCATTGCCAATGACTGAAGAGTAGAGATATTGTGCAGGTGTTGTTGGAATGGCTCCTGTGAGATAATTAATTCCCACATACAACCTTATGAGGTTTGGTAGCAAATTACTAAAATCAGGCCTCAGGCTACCAGAGAAACCATTACTAGTAATGGATAAATGCTCAAGCGAGGACATACTGTAAATCACGAGAGAAAAAACACCTGAGAAATTGTTGGATGTCAATTGAAGAAACTCTATTTGAGTGATTCGAGCCATGTCATCAGGAACTCCTCCTTCTATTTAGTTTTCTGCAAAGCTGAGTTCTCTAAGGGTAGTCAAGTTTCTAGAGATGCATGGAGCTTTTCTCTCAAGTTGTTTCGACCAAGATCTAAAGCAAAAAGCTTCGTCACTGATCCTATTTCTGAAGGAATGCCTTTTCCAAAATCATTTGAAAATAACAGAAGGATCAAGCAGTTCAACAGTTGAGTTGGAATCCCTCCTTGGAGAAAAATTAAATGCCATAAACAAGTGTTAAAATTGTAAACAAGTTTCCCATCTCTTAAGGAATGGCTCCACCAAAAGATTTATCAGAGAGATCACCCCGCCCAGTTGCAATCCACCGAGGTCCAAACCAGTTACGTTTTGTGTGTTGCGGCCACATGTAACCCCCCCTCCAACTGCAGAGAGGGAATGAGTTGTTCCATGAGGACAAAACAAGTCTTTTTTTTTCTCCAGAAATTTGAGACCTGAACTCGAACAAAGAGTGCTTATCAGTTTCATCGGTGAATCTGTATGCTTCAAGTAACATGAGAGCACTGAAAACAAGTAAGAGAAAGAGTCTCATCCTTCTCATATTTTGCATGAAAATTAATGAACGAACAATTTGCATTCTAAAGACGGTTTAGTTGGCTTATCTATCACTCTTTTCTAACCTAACTTTGTCTCCTCTATTAAAGATTGATCCACTAAAACAGGACTCTAACGTTTTCCTAAATAATACAAAGAAAAAAAACAGTCGTTACGACTTTTGTACGTTCATCATCATGAGTTTATGAAGAACACAAGACTATGGAACATTTCGTTAGTTCTGCGTAATTGACAATTATATTTGTAAAGTAAAGAAACAAAGTTTATTTTCCGTCAACATTGACGTAGGTTCACCGGCAACGACATTTATTACTAAAAGAAGGGCAAGCAATGCTTGACAACTATCAACGAGCATGCTCCCTTCTAGCAAAAGTTACAAAGTCATCTGTTAAAAAGATTATATGGAGAAAAAAGTAAATATAAAATACAAACCTCTGATCCTCTTTTATTTTTGGAAGAAACACAAAAGCCTTAAGTTTTGTGAGTTCCATTGTCTCGGATAACTTCACCATATCTTCTGGGAGTCCACAACAGTTAACTGTAAAGATGAGTCATTATCTTCGTAGAAGAATGTTGTTTATTAATGATTCATAAGCATCATGACGACGTGACATTGATGAAAGCACACAAGCAACTGAATTATGAAAGCCAAGAATGTACAAATAAAATCTGGGAACACAAACATGTCTCCTCTCTCTAAATAACATAACTACACAGCATTTGATAAAAGCAGATAGATGGATTTAAATCCTCTGTTCCTGTATTGTTCGAATCAGACTCATAAATTAAACAAAACAAAATACACACCCATTTAGTACATGGAAAGCCTCCTCAATAAAATAAGGTTGCATCTTTAACAATAGTAACACAACATTCATCTTTCGTATGCAAATAACGTAGGGGATTTGTTAACAATTTTCTGCAAATCTATATATGTGAATAAAGAGAATAAACATATAATGAAAACGATATGAAGTACCTCCGACCACATCTTCAAGTTTGTCTGAGGATTCTGACAAATTCTCCCCGATTTTCTGTGAATTTAAGAACCTGCACGAAAAACGTAATCAAATGGTAGTTAAAAAAATTGATTAGTCCAATAGGTTTGGTCTCATTTCACAAATGATGAAAAATGCAGCTCTTTTGCGTAGGATATGTTACTTTGGTATCATCGCCATCTTTCAGTATTCCGCAGTTTCCCAGTCGTTTAAACCTTATGAACTTGGTTGTATTAGCAACGAAAAGGCCAATTCTTTCTTCCTGAACAGACTTCTGTTTTAGGTTTGGTTGCAGCTCGGAAGCCAAGAGAACAAGTTGCAGATGCTGAGGCACTTCTAGATATATCAAGCACCATAATGTCAGCGGTCAAGTCTCATTGTGCTAATGTGGTTTCTCTGGCTGAATTTGTTAATGCTTCTTTGGTCAGGATTCGTTGTTCTAAAAGAACATCTTGTCCCACGAATTTGAAAATAAATCAAGGAGCCACAATCTAGAGCAGTCTATACAGACGGGGTGGAAGCCCCTCCTTTGAGAAAATTTAAATGCCATATACAATTTTCGAAGCCTAAACAAGTTTCCTACCTCTTGAGGAATGGTTCCACCATAAGAATTATTAATGAGATAATATGGGAAACGAAAGATTACCAACAGATGGTGATATCACTCTCAGCTGTAACCCCAGTCCAGTGCAGAGGACGACAACTCTTTTATCTACAGAGACTTGAACTCGAGCAAAGCTTGCCTTGTGATGAATGACGATAATGCAACTTAAAAATGAAAAATACAAGTAGGTCAAGTAGTCAGTCAACTGTATAAAGGGAGAAAAACCATGTCACTAGTCTTTAGACTCATTATTGTCTTTTAATACGTACATCATGTGCTTATGAAGAAATAAAACAGAAGCTGAGACCTAACTAAGTTCAAACGCCGAGTAATGCTCAAGGGCTTACAGAATAACAGCTGCTAGCTGGGTTATGAACATGAATTTCTTTTACTCGGTCCGGCAAAACTCATCACTAGTGGTTAGGCCCGCTGAGCCTAAGACCAGCCTGCAGATACCACTGTAATTAATTGTAAAAACAAAACTTATCATTGATGGCCACTCTAATAAAGAATGATTCATGATGGGCTGTCAATTTCACTATTTCTTCTTCCTCTCCTCGGATAGATCTTATTCAATGTGGAATCTGAAACAAAGGAACCATCTAATAAACATATATACATAACAATAACTGAGACAAGAAGAATTCTGCTTTATGGAGTTTTAAGATACGGACTCTGTGTAAACGCTTATGTTCAAGAACTTACTTTGCCGGTTTCAGTCGGGTCTGTAGAATTATTGTCGTTACTCCAGTCACCTACTACATTTCTCTGATCCTTCTCTGGAAATGTTTGATTATGTCTTTGTCCAGAAAACCCAGCTGATCCATATGTATGACCATCGCTTCCACCACTTTGCAGATTGTAATTCCTTTCCCTCGTTTGGATATTTTTCACAGGAACCCCTTGGTTGAAGTTTGCAGATGTCCCTTGACCGCTACTGCTTGGTATTTCTTGGTGTGGAGGCACCGATGCTCCTTGGCTGTGACTATAACCGGCTTGATATGAAGGCCCTGCAAATCCTTGACCTTGCCATTGTCCATGATTTGGTGTACCTTGGCCTTGATTGTAATACCCCTGATACAAAGGCATTCCACATCCTTGACATTGCCATTGTCCAGGGAATGGAGGTCCTTGAGGCATGTGATTGTAACTCAACTGGTATTGAGGCATGTGATTTCCAAACTGTGGAGGACCATAGTTTCCACTATTCGCTGGATTGAAATTCCATTGACCTCCTTGGTTGTAATTTTGATGTGGTCCTTGGAGATCGTTACGATACGGTGGCCCTTGGTTGTAGTTCACAAACGCCCATTGACCATTATTTTCTAGTGGTTCCTTGGTTATAGTTTACTTGGTATGGAGGCACCGGAGCTCCATGTCCTTGGCTGTAACCAATCTGATGTGAAGGTATTTGACCTCCTTGAGCTTGCCCTGGCATTGGAGGTCCCTGGCCTTGGTTGTAACTGCCTTGATATGGAGACAATAATTGACCTCCTTGACCTTGCCCGTGTCCAAATCCTGGACTTCCTGCTCCTTGTGAAGGACTATAGTTTCCACCACCATGTGGAGTGTTATTCCCTCTGCCCATTTGGTTGTAATTTTCATGTGTCCCTTGGGTAAAGTTGCCTTGTGGTGGCCCTTGGTTGTAGTTCGCCACTGCTCCAGGACCGTAATTGCTTGGTGATCTTTGACCTTGAGGCGTCTGAGCTCCCTGTCCTTGGCTATAACTCATATGATAGGAGGATGTTTGACTTCCTTGCCCTTGCCCTTGTACATGGGTAGGTGTTCCTTGGCCTTGGTTGTAACTCTTTTGAGATGAAGACATTTGACTTTCTTGACCTTGCACTTGTCCGACGAACGGAGTTCCTTGATCTCGATTGAAACTCCATCGAAATGAAGGCTTTTGATATCCTTGCCCTTGCCCTTGTCTTGAGGTTGACACTTGACCTTTCCATTGTCTTGGGGTTGGCATTCGACTTCCTTGATCTTGCCCTTGTATTGGAGCCAGAGTTCCTTGGTTATTCATGACACTCCTCTGCTCTGGAGGCGTTTCACTTCCCTGATCTAGCACTTGTTCTACGGTTGTATCTTTATCTGGCTGCGTTTGAGCTTCCTGAACTTGCTCTTCTTCCGTCGAGGCATTCTCCTTCTCTAAAGAATCAAATCCTTCTTTAGTGGCGACAGGAACTGGACCAGGCGTAATCACACCATCCTCGTATTTGTCTCCTGAAAGTTGAAAATACAAGTTACTTATAAAGCAACAGTCCACAACGTTCTAGACTATAGAAACCAAACAACTCACCTCCATACACCTTGTTCTCTACATCAACATAAGAATCAGGAATAATGTACTGAACCCCAGGCAAATCTGTTTCATAAAACACCAATCAAAGATCAAATCCAGTCCATTGCCAAAAGCATCAAACAAAACAAAATGCTGCTCCTAATCATACCTCTGAACTTTTCAACTTCTCCTATTGACATAGTCGCTTGAAAACCATGATAACTAGTCGTGCAAATAGCATATATCTTCTTCTTAGCTTCTTCCAAGCTGAACAAACAAAGAAGAAGGAAAGCAGTCAACTTTAACAACACCTTTCAAAACTGAAGCGTCACAGAAGCAGAAACATTGCAAGAACAAAACTTTATTACAAAATCAAAATCAAACCTTAGACCAAGCCCTTTAGCGCAGGTCTGCTCGAAGATGGAGATCATTTCCTCTCTCGACGGAGGATTCTCCTTTGGGAAATCCATTGTGATTAGCCAATGGTTAAAGTCGCATCCTTCGTTATCCGGCGTGAACGAATCTTCTCCGGTGTATGGATCGTACTGATACTGAGTCGTCGAGAAAAACCTCGCCGGAGATGGAAAAAGCTCCGTCGATTGCCTCACCACGGTTCGATATAACAGAGACGATAAGGGAGGGAAATGAGAGGAGCGAGTTGGAGTAAAGGATCGTTGGAAATGTGAAGGTAAGGTGATAAGAACTCGCCGGAGACGGTGGGAGAGCATGGCCATCGATGCCGGAGACTTTCCTCTCTACGGAGTGATGGGTTTAGGGCTTTCGTGTGGTTTTCAGTATTTTAGATATTTATTCTAAGACCCTTATATGTTTCAGATATTATGAACTATGACGAAATTATTCCAGATTATCAAGTTTAGCCAAGTTTATTGGGCCAACGGCTGTACAGTAAATTATGCAGTAATCACTTTTTTATTTCTTCATAACTCTATTTCCCACTCTATTTTGCAGTAAATTATGGAGTGGGGTTGAAGATGCTCTTAGTCACAAGCACTTGTTGTTCATCGATTATACTGACCTAAAAGATTATGACAAGTCAAAATGCTTGAAATGATCAGGAGATGTTTCTAATTTGTTTGGAAATACATTTGTACCATAAATATTAATGCTTAGTTGAAACGACATTCAGTTTGAAGAAAGAACATGATCACAACTGAACTGCCCATAAACAATAAATGCAAGCTTGAATGTATATGGATGAGAGGGATATTACCGAGGTAATGTTTACCCCGTCAGTGCTTGACAATTTTGAGCAATGGTGAGGATGATACTAAATATCTTTAACTCTTCATATATAACTTTAGTTTATATATAAAGTTACAAATGTACAAAGGAGTTTAGTCAATATACACGACATAAACAACACTATATTTGTAAAGTGTGCTATTAAATACTATGGGGGTGTTTGTTTCTTCAATATACACAACAGAAAATAGAGTGGTGGCTCTATTCTTTAAGGCTGGGTCACTTCCATATGACTTTTAAGCTGCTTCATGTGCATTCATCCACATTCTTCTGCAATGTCCAAATTCAAAATTCAGTATATATTCATAGCTTTCTTGGTTGGCAAGGAAGGCAACAAATGAAACTTGATGGATAAACAGGGATAAAAATGTACCTGCAAGTATGCATTCTTCAGTAGCATCCAGCCAAAGAGCAATTTGAAGCATATAATTACTTTCAGGAATAAGATCCTTTCAAGGTATGCTCAAGCTTCCTCCATAGTGTTCACTAATCAAGGCCTATGTAAAGAGAGCAGTCTGAGCACTTTGCCATTTTACGATGTTCACAAATGATTCAATTCATAACGTAAAAGAAAAACTTGCAATGACCTGAATAAAGGGAGACACAATTTCATAGACTTGGTGGAAGAGTTGGCTCCTCGCTGCTAATCTGAAGATAAAGCACCAAAAGTAGTAATAATCTATTGAACAATATACGAAATCTTTGAACCGAATCAAAATAGTCGAATGTCCAAAAAAGGCAATGGCATATTCATGATTGATTACATGTGTAAGAAAGATCTATGAAATAGAATTTGTACCTTTTTAGAAGGCGGAAGCAGAGGTATATCTCTTCAATATCACCTTCTACCTTGAGCTTAATGTACTGTTTAAGAAATTGACACACATCGTCAACAGTTTTCTCCAAATCGTTGGCACTTGCATCATGAAAACTCCAGACTTCTAAAATAGCACGTTGGAGCACCGTGGATAACATAGGCCTTGACTGAGCCACCTTGTAGTATATCTCTGAAAATTTCTCCAAAATACAATTGCCAACTTTGAAATTCTCTACCCACAAAGGAGGATTCCCAAACCAGAGAGAGCTACTTGAGAATCCAATCACATTCTCAGTGTCATTTATATATGTTGGCTCCTTGTCTTGTGTCTTACACGTCTCCATGGGAGCATCTGATGATGACTGTTGTCCCCGGTGAGCAGGAAATGCTCCCAATACATCAGATCTCAACTCTTCAGGCAATTCTTGTAACACAGAGACGTCGACTTGACTAAGCGATAACGGCATCAAATCAGTCATTTCGATGGCACGCTCATTAGGTGCTCTTGCAGGGGAAGGATGCGGTACATGAGGTTCTTCATGTTCCTGATTTCAGATACACAAGAAGAATTCTAAGTAGTCTAAAAGTCAACATCCTTGGCACATCACTTGCCCATTTTCAGTAGTGTTATATTGCTGAGGATGAATGGCTAAACATATGTGAGAAAACTCGGTTCATTTCCAAGAAGCTTTACCTTTTCTCTAGATGTGCTCAAGCCGTGTACCTTAACTGAGACAGAACTCGATCCTTTAATGCCTGCAGTACATGTGGCAAGAAGAAAAAAGTAACGCAGCTGAAGATAGATACGGTTGTATAACTGGAACTTTAATGCAGCTGAAAAATTAACCATCCAGAGAGACATGTGAAGAATCGCTGTTGATTTTTCTTTTGCCTCGTTTTTTCTCAATCAACTCATACAACTTCCCGCCGTAGGTTCCATCTAGTTCTGAAAGGACCTCTGGAGGAAGGTTCTCTAGAACTTCCATGTCAAGGTGACACATGGGCGGCAAGGATGAATTTGTATCACCTGACTGAACTGAGGGTTCTGCTGAATTACATTCTCGGAGTTTAGTAACTCCACCGGTATCGCGCCTCTTACCATCTGCCACAAGACAGTAAGTAAAGAAGCAGTTTTCACAGCTAAAAAGCTAACCAAGACGTCTGCATTTCCACACCTCAAACCAACAAAGACGAACAAAAAAAGAAAAGAAAACAACTTTGAGTCGAGGTCTTAGGTTATACCAGACATCCGGAATATGGTTTTAAAGACGAATATAACACGCAAGTATTTCTTCCCGGGGGCATCACTTGTAAAGTTTTAAACATTGTGTGGACTAAAAGAGCATTTATTACCTGGGATTTCTCTAACTTCTGCAGCAGAGACATTATCATCTTTTTCTGATTGGACAGAGGCAGGCGCAGAGTTGAGCCATGATGTCAGAGTCTTTGAACCTTAAGAGTTGAGGGAACAAATATCAAAGAATATCGAGACAAAGGTGTTTGGGAAATAAATCAACTTTCTTTTCTGATTTCTACAAAAGCACACATACAGACAAGTCACAATGAACCCTATAGTTTCAGTTAAGTACCTTTATTAGAAGGATCTGCACCCTCAAGCTTAGTGACCTGAAGCCCAACCCCACGAACTTCCTTAACATCTATCTCAAGAGAAACAAAAGCTGAGGGTTAATAATCCAAATTCATGGAATAGCTAAAAAAAAGAATAGCAAGAGCTGCAAGCAATTCAACAGTTTGATGTCACCCACAAGGTAATAGCAATATAATCCTCCAAGATTTCAATCTCAGGGGTCTTTCACAGTCGTACTGTAAATTATTATTTGTAACTTTTAAGCTTCTACAAGTCAATGAAATGGTACCAGAAAATCGATAAAACAATTAAATGCATCTACTTGAGGATATGATAGTTTGGCAATAAGGAGGCACTCAGGATAGATTCTCCAAGAGCTTGCTACAGTCACAGTTTCATCTAATCTTTCAAACTAGTCTTATGACTCTTATCCATCTTCTATAACATTTGAAAAATTCAGATAAGCTACTTCTTGCACTGCATGCTTAAAAAGCAGCTAAACCACTTACCCAAGCAAAACGACCCAAACAACTTCTTTGAAATCCTCTGTAGAACTTCTATGTCATCTGTAGCGGCAGGCACCTATAGCATCAACATTAATCAGCGTGGGTTTAAGGATTACACAGGTATATTTAGAAAAATACTGCAATTAGCAACTGCGAGAAAAAAAAGAAAATATCATCATGTTTCCCGAAAACTTATATGGTACCAACTCACAGTGATAGAACGGCTAAAGTTGTCACAGTCTCCACAACCCATGTACTTCGCAGGTTCTTCGGCATCTTTTTTTCTCTTTTTTATCTGAAACAGCACCACACCACAAACTTTCAATGTTTTATTCTCATGATAAATGCTTTTATAATGGCATATAAACCCAATGCGATGCTGTGAAATAAAAGCATAACACTACATATCTTTACAGCAATAAAATTAAGAGAAGAGATAACACCTTAAGAGTAAAAGTGCGTCCCATCATTTCACATCCTTGCAGACGCAAAGAAACTTCCTTGCATAGGCATTGGAGGAAGTGTTGAACCTGCAACCACATACATTCTTGGTTAAACATCAAATGAATTATGTTTGGAAGAAGTAACAAAAGACATAATTGACGACAATACAGACATCTTGCTGATCTCTAAACCGTACGCCCCAATTCACTTCAGCTCCTATGGACTTGCTCTCCTATACATATAAAGTTATTGAGGCAAATTATAAGGCTCACCGATATGACATGTCAAAAGAAAAATATATAATACAGAGAGAGAAAACTATGGAATGTAAAACAAATGAGTCAACTGCTAAACAGACCTGCACCGCCGTAACAGACCGAAGGTCTAGTCCTCTGCTATAACTCCAAAGCATCTCCCCGGTTTTCACCCCAAAATCTTTTTGAAGAGCATCCTGCAAAAACCCCATAGAATGTTCTCATGAGTATTAATAAGAAGATGGAACTCAATACAAAACAGATACGTATTTTTCAAACAAAGTTTTGTAGTAAGTAAAATTGTATATGGTGTTCTTTTTCATCTTCAAAAGCTATTTCGATGTGAACCTAACCAAAGTAAAATATTGATGCCAAACTGTTTCCTGATATTTTTATTTTTAACTAAGGATAAAGCCAGCGCACCAAGAATCACATGCTCTTTTAAGAATAATACGATTTTTTTTGGCTTCCAGACATGTCCACAACCACAAAGATGTTTTACCTTGGATATCAAACGTAACTGCCTACAGGTTTGAATATTTTGCTTCTCCAGCTTCTCCTTCAACACAGAACCTACACCAGGAAGCGTGCCGACTGCAAGCTGATCCAAGAACTCCTCTACCTGCAAAAACGGCACACATTATCATGAACCGAACTTCTATACAAAATGGCTTCTGCATTCAAGAAAACAAACACACATACATAATATACACTAAAACAGAAAGCAGTTCAGAGAAATCACCTTCTCAGCAGAGATATGAAACTGACCGGCTGGTTTAGCAACTCTGGTAGCAAGGCGAGCCATTAGCATAGTACCGCCTATCCCAGCACTTGCACTGCATCCAGTAGTGTCAATGATCTCTTTTCTTATTGTTGATGCTAAGAACTCAGGTTCTACATCTCTCAAATCTGAGACATCTAAAAATGCTTCATCGCAGCTTACCGCCTAACACCAAAAAAGAAACATTATTCTTAACAGTAGGTTAATGCCAGGAACTGGAAAATGGATCTTTTTGAAGGCTGACCTGAACTTTTCTGCAATGCCTATGCAGGATGTCATAAAACTGATCAGCTACCTGCGATTGAGTTACAATGTCAAACAAGCTGTACCGTCTCAACAACAGACAAGACACACTCAACTCCAAAAAATACCTCTTCATAGGCTTCAAAGTTGTAAGGAACAATAACAAGCTGAGGACAAAGGTCTTTGGCATGTCTTACAAACATACCTGCCTTCACTCCTAGATTTAGAAAATTGCATCTGGTTAGTACAAAAGCAGAAAAGTCATGACCCATAGCATAACTAAGCTTAAGAAAGATTACTTTAGTATAAGACAGACCATAAGCCCTAGCTGGATAGTTTGCAGAGGAAATTTCCGCCGTTCCTTTCGGATTATCTGAGTGACACACGGCTACGGGCTTGTCATGTAATTCAAGACGGTTCCTGATTACCACTGACACAAAGAAGGAATCCTGGGATAATATCACGGATTTCAATAATTAGAATGCAACAACTGAAAATGAGAACAAAAAAACGCAATCCTAGAACGAAAGCTTCAAGCAGTTTTTCACTTTCTTACGTGGCTAATTACATGCTTAAACGTCTATTTATTCAGGAAAATGCAGAAAAGAGGTCAGGGTTTCTTGGATACAGAAAACAGCCTAGAGAGTTGAAATTACCAAATCGATGTGGATAATGGTAGACTTCTTGGCATTTTCATCGGTGTTCTGGCCAGAATCTACCAATCTAAGTCCATTAAAAGAGCCGTTGAATCTTTTACGGTATCTGTTTCTCCATGTTCCAATAAAATGCAGCCTTGAATTCTGCAGAAACAAAATTAAATATGGAAAAAGCATCTTCAGTGTCTGCTTTGCAGTGATACTAGGCATCCTAGTTACATAAATTGACACTGAAACTATGTTAGTTCCACCTGAAAGGACTATATATCTCAACCAGAGATAATTACCATTAAATAGTTGAATCGCTTGTAAGAGATACCAAAAGCAAAAACAGGCTAACAATATTTCTATAAAGATTTACGTTAAAGTAGTTTTCCACAAAATTGGGGTCCTCGAGAGTTGAATGGCGCCTTAGAGAGGATCCAGCAGCAGTTGCAACTGATTTTCCATGAGAGGATTTGTTGTCCGATGCAGAAGGCAGATTGGTAGCGGACTTGACTTCACTACTAAGTTCTTTCTCTTCGTTGTCATGGTTACCAAGTATTTCTGCATTCACTTCAGAAGATTTCAGATCGTCAGTTCTTGTATGTGCAGTCATTTCTGGACTAGTCTTCCCAGTATAAACGCCATCCATTTCATCAGCAACGTGGTCTCTTGATTCCTGTGAATCTCTTGCTCTAATTGAACTTCCCTCTTCAGCTTCCCTGTATCCAGTTTCAGGTTGAGAAGATGTACCCGGCGAAGCCACCTGCGGATTCGAATGTCTTCTGGGTGCAAAAAAAGCAGACAACTTTGGCTGGGTATCATTCAGTTGATCTAGCTGGTAGGGAACCCCTAGGATGTGATAATCACAGCAAAGAGCATTGAAACAGATGACCAAATAATTATGTGCAATGATGACAGCAAAAAAAAAATGATCAAATTCAAAATTTTCTACATATGTTTGCATGGTTTCAAGTGAAACTGAATCATCACGTGTTGACTTACATCCCAAAAGTCTGTTGGCAGAGATAGAGTCCACTATCCATGCGGGTTTCACAACAGGTAACCCTCTGCTGAATGCCCTGATAAGAAAATAAGAAACCTTTTCAAGACACGAACTCGCAAGAAATTAGCTAAGAGTTTGTAAGAAACAAAGAAGAAGACTAACCGTAGATTCTTGACTTTACTATCTGGAAGGTTGCTGCAGATGATATGTGTTACAGAACGCCTTGAAAAGTAGTTCTCGAATCTCCCACCATACCTCATCATGAAACCTCGCAATTCCTGGACAGATCTAAACACTGTTAAACCACATAAGACCCACCACTAACACTGCAGTAAGCAAAAACATGAGGGCACTCTAAAGCTTCTACATCTGTATAAATACTGGATACCGACAAAGGTAAAATCAATATAAACAAAAGCAATAGAGGTAAACCTGATGGGAAGGAATAGTGAAACCATCCACAAAGATTGAAACCCCTTGGAAGATAAGTTTCTCAGAACCCGAAGAACCACTAGAAGCAGCCGAAGCAGCCTCGGTTTCAAATTGGTTCTGAAGTTTCCGATTTTTCACTTCCATGTAACTATAAAAATCACAGAACATCAACCAAAAAATGACAAACAATGCTTATTGTTTCATGTCTAGTTTATAAGAGAAGTATATATTACACAAAAACAAGAAATCAAATCTATTGATCCTTGTATGTTGATGTTCCATCTATACCACTTAAACCCCATCAAAATGCATTTTACTTCCTTCTTACTTACAGAGGGAAAGTCCAAACCTTTACATCGTAATTTCAAAAACCCACGACGACCCAACACTAGAAAATTACATAGGATTAGAAAAGAACCTTCCGAAATTGGAAAATGGAGAAGAACGAGAAGAAGAAGAAGGACGAGAAGCGGCTCCCCATGCGGCGCCGAGGGTTCTCTGATTGCTGGGATTCGTCTTCTTAGACTTCTTGCTACTCCCACTATTCCCTGAAGAATTGGAACCCAAACTACGCTTCATTGCAGAGACGGAGAAAGAAGCTTTCAACGCAATTTTTCCAAATCGTGAACCAAGTAAGGGAGGGGGTTTATATTAAAAAACACGCACTTTTGCGGTTAGTACTCAAACTTATTTATTTCTTTCACAAATACCCATAACTTTCAAAATTATCAATAGTTACTTTGTAATATTTTCTTACCTCAACTCTAATGGTTCAATCAATATTCGTATTTGCTTTCTGATACAAGTGTTGATAAAAGTAAGCAATATTAAAGAGTCAAAGACTACTTTTACGGAATTTGTGTAGACTACATAGTAGTTTAGGCGCTATCTGAAAAAATGGTTAGTCTAAGGGTTTTTTTGCTAATTATTATTTTCGCGCGCTATCCCCTGAGAAAGAAAACCCTTAATTAGAAAAAAGTTTACCCCCTTTCTTTTGTGTTCCCCTCTCAATCACTCTGCGGAGAAAGATTCAATTTTGCTTAGAAATGCCAGTGGCGAGACCAGAGACGTCGGATGCTAGAGTTATCGCTCATGTCGACATGGATTGCTTCTACGTTCAAGGTCTCTCTCTCTCTCTATCTAACCCTAGTCTATAAACTTCAGTGAGAGAAAGAAAACTCTTTCGAATTTGAAACTGTTGGAGTTCTGGGTTTCCAATTTCTTTGAAAGGGTATTTTTTTTTTTTTTTCTCTTTTGACTTTGTTTAGGGATTTGGGAATTTAGAATCTTAATTATGTTAAAGTTATCTCCTTTTCTTGCTTTAAAGTTGTGTTCTTTTCTTACATGATCAGTGGAGCAACGGAAGCAGCCAGAGTTGAGAGGTCTTCCTACTGCAGTTGTGCAGTACAATGAATGGCAAGGTGGTGCTTTGATTGCTGTTAGCTATGAGGCACGTAGCTGTGGCGTCAAGCGGTTAGTCTAATTCACCATTAATCCTTTCCCCTCCCAATTGTAAAAAAAATAATGTAATTGATGAAACTTTCAGTTCCATGAGAGGTGAAGAGGCTAAAGCCGCTTGCCCTGAGATTCAGTTGGTTCAAGTTCCTGTCGCTCGTGGCAAAGCTGACCTGAATACATATCGTAGTGCCGGTTCAGAGGTTTATGACAATGGAAGTATGCTTAAGATGTTGGTGTGTGTGTGTGTCTAACTATATGCTAAAGTTATCCCCTTCGTTGTTGTCTCTGTAGGTGGTTTCGATTCTAGCACAAAGCGGTAAATGTGAGAGGGCTTCGATTGATGAAGTGTATCTTGACCTCACCGATGCAGCAGAAAGCATGCTTGCCGATGCCCCTCCAGAGAGTTTGGAATCTATAGATGAAGAAGCTCTTAAATCCCATATTCTTGGAATGAGCAGAGAGGTATGACTGAGATTCTTCTAATACTTTGATCTTTAAGTTGTTTCTACTGTGATACAGATTTTTTTTTGCTTTGATTCAGGATGGAGATGATTTTAAGGAGAGTGTCCGTGATTGGATATGTCGAAAAGATGCTGATCGACGTGATAAGTTATTAGGTTGTGGAATCATCATTGTTGCAGAACTCCGGAAACAAGTGTTGAAGGAGACTGAGTTTAGCTGTTCTGCTGGCATAGCCCATAACAAGGCAAGAAGCGATTTGTTTTGTTTTTTTCCTTTTACTGCTTGCATAGTGTGAGTCACAACATATAACTTAACAAGCAGATGCTAGCCAAACTTGCTAGTGGAATGAACAAACCTGCCCAACAAACTGTTGTACCATATGCAGCTGTACAGGAACTTCTCAATTCTTTGCCAATAAAGAAAATGTAAGTAAGCTTGTCCAAATTTACTGACCCCAGTGCATATCTTCTTTATAAGAGTTAAAGCAATTGTGTTATACGCATGTTAATTTATGTATAAACCTGTAAGCTTTGGTATATGTTATTGGTGTTTTAAAAAGTTTAAGTCTGTCTTAAATTGTGTGTTGCTTCGTTAATCTCTGTCCCATGATCATAAGATTGTTAGTTTCTGTTGGCTATTGTTTAGAAACTCTAATTATGTATCTTGCAGGAAACAACTGGGAGGAAAGCTGGGCACTAGCTTGCAAACTGACTTGGGCATTGACACTGTGGGGGACTTGTTGCAGTTTTCTGAAACTAAGCTGCAAGAACATTACGGAGTAAATATTGGGTAATTATCACTCTGGAAAGATAGAAATTTGTTCTCCTGGACTCTTAGGCTAGTGAAGATTAACCTGGCAAAACATGAATATGTTTTCCAAAAAGACCACTTATGTGCTTAATAACATGAAATTAGAAGGATTTGGGAGTCTTGTTTGTTTGTAACCAAGGTTATTAATACTTGTTTTAATATGCCTTATAGTACATGGTTATGGAATATTGCAAGAGGGATCAGTGGGGAAGAAGTGCAAGGTCGTCTTCTCCCCAAAAGCCATGGTTCTGGAAAAAACATTTCCAGGACCTCGTGCTTTGAGGTCACTCTCAAATGTAAGAGTTGAATCTCAGCCAGATTATGCAGTTATACCATATAACTGTTTTCTTAATAAAATCTGGTATACTTTTAGGTCCAGCATTGGCTGAATCAGCTTTCTGAAGAACTATACGAGCGTCTCAGTTCTGACTTAGAGCAGAATAAGCGGATTGCAAGCACCCTTACCCTTCATGCCAGCGCTTTCAGAGTACTTATTTTTCTCTCGTATTTGTGTTTGCACCAATGTTTTGATTCGTTATATCTCTCTGCAAAAGACAATTTTTTTTTTGGTTAAATGTAACGCAGTCAAAGGAAGATTCACATAAGAAATTTCCTTCAAAATCATGTCCTCTGAGATATGGGGTAACCAAGATCCAAGAAGATGCCTTTAACTTGTTCCAAGCCGCGTTGCGTGAATACATGGGACCTTTCGGGACTAAACCTCAAGGCAATAAGAAAGAAACATGGAGAATTACAGGTCTCTCTGTTTCAGCAAGCAAGATCGTGGATATACCATCTGTGAGTTCTCATAGCTTCTAAGATATCTTCTATTTACTGATCACTATCAAACAAATAGCTGTTGTTCTTCACTGATGGTAGAAGTGATATCTTATGACCGTAGGGCACAAGCTCGATAATGAGATATTTTCAAAGTCAATCTACTGGTCCTTCTTGTTCAGCAGGTGGTTGTCTTCAAGAAAATGTAACAGTGACTCCCTCAGGTATTCCACAGTTTTCCTGTATAGCAGAATTTACTACTGTTCTTGAATCTGGTAGCTTAAATTCATGTTTTGTCTTGTAATATATGTAGCTAGTGAAAGTTGTTCAGAACAGAAATCAGCAGAAACCGGAGCAGCAATGCCGGAAGAAGATATCAGCGTAGCTTATGCATCGACTAATTTAGACAACTCATATGGATACATTGACATGGTCCCTGAAAAGGTATCGTTACCATAAAGAATTTACTCTTATTTCTCTAGAAAAAGGGCCGAACACACGCAGGCACAGTTTTACGTTCTTAGTTGTAAGAGATTAGAAGTGTGAGGAGGTGTTTTAGTGTTCGAAATTGAGGCATGTGTGGTTTGAATGATTCAGGAGCTTATTTATGTTATCAAGTAATCAGTGTACATTTGAAGAACTAATTCCGCAGTTTCCTTGTCAGGATGTCTCTTGTCAATCAAATGAGGCAATTGAGTTTCCAAGACTATCAGGATCCAACAAAGGCACACAAACGAAGACAAGTGGGCAGAAGATAAACAACTCGAAAGAAAAGAATAAGGTATGCGAATTTTTAACTTCACTGCTTGTTTCTGTAATCTGCAACTTTGTGCACAAAAGCTACTTCTACTTTTTTGCTAATATTCTGTTTTGCTTGTTTCTTCTTAGGGAATGCCTTCAATTGTTGATATATTTAAGAATTACAATGCAACTCCTCAATCACAGCAAGAGACTCAAGAAGATTCAACAGTGTCATTAACAAGTAGAAGAGCCAACTTGAGTAGCTCCACCAGCCATAATAGTGAAGTGAATCAAGAGGTAGAAGATAGAAGAGACAAAGATTGGGGATATAAGATTGGTGAAATTGATCAGTCTGTTTTTGATGAGTTACCTTATGAGATTCAACGAGAATTCAGGAGTTTCCTACGTCCTAACAAACGGCCTAACACTGGGAAAAGCAAAGGTGATGGCTCTGCTTCTTCAAGCATTGCTCATTATTTTCCACCACTGAAGAAATAGATTCAGGCTCATGTGTATATGTGGTCGATTGTGTATAGTGTCTGTAGTCCTTTGTCTTGTTTGAGATATGATCTTGTATTTACAATTTAGCAGAGTTATTGTTACTATTTTTTTCAAAATAGTAGAAAACTGTTATGATGTTACAAAAAAAAAAAACGTGAATCTAAAAAAAACATTTACATTCTAGGTCACTTTTCATCTTTAAAATAACATAATAGGATACTTTCTTCTATAGAGACACTTTTCATAACTTTATCACATTATGTTTAAGTTTTCAAGTTAAGATAGAACTATATAGAAAATAGTAGAACCCACAATCATCTCTCTCTTATTTTTTTCATTCTTAAATCTTTTTTTTATTAATTCACTTTTACAGATTTTATTCAAGAGATCACTATGAGATTTCATCGATTCTCTTTTTCAATTTTATTCAGCAGATCGTCGTTAGGTCTAGGTCTCGTCATTGGACGTCGTATCCAAACTCAGATAGTGGTGGCCATGGTGATTTGGAACAAAAATTTCAACAAATCATGAACAAAAGAAATACTTTTTCAAACTTTTAAATTTAAAAACCATGAATTAGGATTGAAATCTATCACATCTGAGCAAAATAAATCAAATAAACAAATAGAGAATGTA
Source organism: Moricandia arvensis (assembly GCA_905132765.1). NCBI lineage: Eukaryota > Viridiplantae > Streptophyta > Magnoliopsida > Brassicales > Brassicaceae > Moricandia > Moricandia arvensis. The sequence goes on from CAJHQP010005534.1 coordinate 26,616, forward strand.
AAGAATCATAAAAAAATAGGCGACAGTGGCAGAAATTAGGGTTCCTCATCGACGGTAACCAAGGAAGAAGACAAAGTTATTTTCGTAATTTTGCATCATTAATGAAAAAAAGTCAAAAATAAGAAAACACACTAACAATTATGATCAAACCCGTAAATTATATGTTAGGAGAGGTAGAAAACATTTCAATGTTTATAACGTAACAATTTCTATAAAATTCATTTCTGTAAAATTAAAACTAGGTGCTCTTGTTCATGCAACCTTCCTTACTAGAACATTCCAACCCACCGTGTACATGTTCTCACCACTCCCTATTTTCTTTTCGTTTTTGTACACCACCCTTTATATCTCTTGTGCTATTTACATGTTTTTATTCTGTTTTTGTTTTTGCTTTGAGAAGTTGCGTATATATTGTATATGTGCAATATCATATATGCTGTGTATTTTGGAAAAGAAACTATGTGTACATTACATTTAGGCTGTACATGTATACACCTAATTGAGCTATCGCTGAGCAACATTGAAACTCGCTCGTATTGTACACATGTACACGCTTTTGTGTGTACACCCTAGCAAGGTTTCCCAAGAACACTAAACCTTAAACAAACAAAATCAAACACCCTAGTGTACATGAGAATTATTGTACATTTGATAGTAATTTTTTTTTGACTAAAAAGAGATTTTATGGTACATTGTTTTTACAATATACAGTGTAGACATGTGAAGATGTACACATGTGAAGATGTACACATGTACACATGTAAATTTGTACATATGCAATCATGTAGATATGTACACATGTTCATATTTATGACCAATTGTAAACATTGATTAAATTGATTATCTAACTATTTCAACTTCTAATGCAGTAAATTTGGAGACTTTTAATTAATATTTCACAAACATTTCAAATTATTGAAGAAAAAAACTAAACCATGTCATATTGTTTAAAAATCAAAATTTTGTGTTTAAATTGCAAATATTCTCCGAAAGAAGTACACATGAAAATTTGGAAAAATAGTAATATCTAATGAATTAATTAACCTCCTACACAACCAGATTTATATTACTCATATTTTCCTTGATATCTCATAATTTTGATGAGTTGAGACTTTTATCTTAATTAATTTTGATCATTTAGTTTGCATATTAGATGTATATCATGCATGTAGTGTGTTTATTTGCATATAACATGGGTGCAAATGTACATTAGAAAGTTTGCAGCAAAATAAAAAGTCATTTTTGCAAATCTAAAGAAAATAAAGTTAAAAAAAAATAACCAAAATGTGAAGGACTAAACGTGTAAAAAGGTCAAATTTGACCATTGTTGTTTTGGAGTTTTCACTTTCCGACGGAGAAGACGAAACACAACCACTCCGGACGATCACGGCGGTGGATCTGAGCACGGCGGAGTGATGCGGAGGTGATTCTTCCATGGCGAATGAGACAGCAACAAGGAATTTTCCGTACGAGCTCGACGTTCTCTGCCCTGACGGAAAACTATTCCTTTATACTCCGACCATAAGGTTATCATCATCGATCTCTTAGTTGTGTTTGTAAAACTATATAAATGTTCGTTTATCTTAGATCTATATAATATTTAAAATCGATCATCTGAAAAAAAAAATAGAATAGAATTAGAAAAATAAGAAGATGAGAAAAAAAAGTGAGTCCTACGAATTTGTATTCTAGTTATCTTTTAGTTAGAAAATAATGGAACAAGTTAGAGAAAGTGTCGTAGGAGCACAAAGTGTCTTACAATGTAAGAAAAACTCATAATGTGACCCTAAGTGTAAAACACTCTATCTAAAATAATGTTCAACGATTTTGTTGAACACATTCATGCATCCTAAGGGCTTTACTGGTTTTCTACATCCAGCATTTGCGGATGATAGCTTTTTTGGTTAGTGTTTGTGGATGAGCGTTTTTGGTGTTTTATAACAATCTCAGAATGCGTTGTAAACCACTTTATACTACTCTAAACTTGAGAGGATCATTTCACTTAGCATTTGCGGTTAAGTGCAGTAGTGGATGAAGAAATTATCTTTTTCTTTAAATGTGCATATAAAAAGTATTTAACTAATTTTAAATTCATATATTATAAATAATTATATACACTATAGTTGGGAAAATTGCTAAAAATGACTTTAAACTTAAATTCAAATGCAAAAGTGAAGTCCAAATTCAATCAAATGCAATCTAAAATGCTATTGAAAATACAACAAAATTTTTATGAGCAAACAAAAACATTGTATTCAATTTTACTATTATAACCTTTTGCGTGAAAAGACTTCTCATGAGAAGACTTTCCTATGAGTCTTCTATTGAAAACTTCTCTAGAAGTCTTCTCAAACAATAAATCTTAAAAATAATTTAAAAATTTATAAAAAATATTTCTATGTGGAAAAATAGAAATCATAAAATCACAAACATTTGTAAATGATGTAAATTTATATTAACTAAAATTGAATTGTTTTCAACTTAGATGATTTAATGTATAATGAGTCATTATAGTCATTGGTTTAGGTTTTATTAACATATGTATAGTATTGTAGGTAGTCTTAGGGGTAGATTTTGAAATCTTATCTTTTTAACTTTTTATTTTTTTTGAATTTGACGAATATGTGTTAGTGATTCTCTAATAAGATGATTTTAAACACTTTTAAGTTTGTTTTATGTTTAAGGAAGTGTTTTTTTTTGCTTAGTTAATTGATTTTAGGGTTTCGGAAGACTTCTAGAAGACTTCTCGGGAAGTCTTCTAACTCCCGGAAGACTCCGAGAAGACTTCTCAAGAAGTCTTTAACTCGTAAATTTTAGTAGAACTTAAGTTTCCCGCTTAATGCAAAGTATTCCGGAAGTCTTCCAGAAGTCTTCTAGAAATCTTTCAGAAGTCTTCTCATGTATTAGATTATAGGGTTTTGGAAGACTTCCAGAAGTCTTCTATATCAAAAATATTTAACCTAATTGAGATTTTTTTTCTCCATATATAAAGAAAATTTACACATTCTCTTTCTTCCTCTTAAATGGCTGCGACAAAAATTTAATGTTTCTCACTCTAAAACTCTCAAACCTCTCTTAATCTCTTTAGACTTGAAAACACCTAACTTTATATTCATTTCTCAATTTTTCCTTATGTATTCTCACCAATTTATCTTTTTTGCAGATTTTTCATTACATGGTTCTCATCTTTCACTCTATTAAAGGTAGATCCATAAATTTTGAATATGTATTTTTGGTGTGTTTTATATGTTAGATTCTAAAAAGTTGTGTATTAAACTTAATGTAATAAGGTTAAATGTATAATCTTTTTGATTCCTCTTTTGTGTTTATGATAGTGTTCAATGGTTAAAGGTCTGATCTTTTCTTTTTGGTATGAATGAGAAGAAGATAACACAACATTTTATGTAGGTGAAACTTCTAGAGGCATTAACAAGTTTAAAGGTTTCAACTTTTTGGTTTCTCTTTTGTTTTTGATAGTGTTTTTTTGGTTAAAAATCTGATATTTTCTTTTTGGTATGAAGGAGAAGAAGAGAATACTTAAAAAGACTTTGAAACTTCTGGAAGAATTCAAAAGACTCCTGAAAGATTTCAGAAGACTCCTGGAAGACTTCAGAAGACTTCTAAAAGACTTCATGTAAGACTTTTCGCCTAATGCGGAGTCTTCCGAAAGTCTTTCACAAGTCTTCTAGAAATCTTCCAGAAGTTTTCCAAAAGTCGTATAGAAGTCTCCAATGAAGATGTTAATGATTATTTTGTAATTCTTTTATTTATATTAAGTTTAATGATTATTATGTGTACTATTTTAGTTATGAATTACTTTGTAAATTTAAAAAGATGTTAATAAAAATAATTGTTTATGTTGATGTCTACAATATTATTTTTCAAAAGTGCTTGACATTATTGAAATTTCATAACAAAAAATATTTTAACCATACTACCCAAAACAACATAAAATTTAGTCAAAATTACTACAAACTAAGAGAAAATACTTCTCAAGAAAACTTAGTCAAATTCACCAAAAACCAAACAATACATAAGTCTCAATAGAAAAATTTAAGTCTTCTCTCAGAAGACTTCTGGAGAAGTCTTCTCGGAAGCGGGAAATTTAAGCAGGAAATGAAATATTAAGAGGAGAACTTAAGTTTTAAGTGAAAATTGCAATTTTAAATTTCATAAAAATTAAAAAAATATATCTTAAGATATAAGACGACATATTAAACCACACGACTTGATATTGTTGAAGTTACTTGACACTTTTGAAATTTAGAAAATATATATTGAATTTACTTAACAAATTTAAGAAAAATGAACGTAGAAGACTTTCCTATAAGTCTTCTCAGTTTAGTTAGAAACATTAATAAACATGGATGTTTGTAACCTCATAATTATCGCCAATTAAGTTATGAATTTCACTCAAGAGATCCAATATTGAAAAATACACATGAATTAACAAGAAAAAAGCAAAATTTATTTTACGTTTTGAGAAAATTGAAGTTTAATAAAGATTGACATAGAAGAAGTCTTCTGCTAGAAGACTTCCTAAGACTTCTTAGGAAGTCTTCTAAGAAGTTTTCCGTTTATGTCATTTTTTCAATTGCAAATTTATGAAGGAAGACCCCTTAAGAAGTCTACTCTACATAAGACTTTTTGAGAAGTCTTCTTTTGTAAATATTGATTTACTTTTGAATTTGATTTTTTTCGAAAATCTCAGAGAAAACTTTTAGAGAAGTCTTCTACGATAAAAATATTAGTTTTGCAATTGACCAAAGTTTGTCGAAAATTTGACTTTTTATAGAAGACTTCTTACGTTCACATGAAGTCTTCTCACTGTCGCAACAAGGCTTCTTGGGTTACTTTTACAATTGACTCTATTTGAATTTTCTAGAGAAGACTTCCCTAGAAGTCTTATGGTTAGAAGACTTCCCTAGAAGTCTTTTGGTTAGAAGACTTCCCTAGAAGTCTTATGGTTAGAAGACTTCCCTAGAAGTCTTCTCTCGGAACCAAAAGTTTAACCAAAAAGCAGGAATAAAATTTGAGAGGACTTCTCAAGAACTCTTCCGTGAGAAGACTTCTTAAGAAGTCTTCTCGTAAATAATATTTTTGTAGTATTAATTTTCAATTGGAAAAGTAACCTACGCAGACTTCTTGTGAGAGTGAGAACACTTCATAAAAAAGTAAAGGAAGACTTCCTAGAAAATCTTCTATAAAAATTCAAATTTCTGACAAACTTTGGTCAATTGCAAAATTAACCTGTTTATCCGAGGAGAATTCTAGGGAAGTCTTCTCGGTTCTCTCTGATAGAGTAAAACACTCACTTAAAAAAATTAGTGGCATTTTCGTGAATGACTCGAACATCTAGGGTTAATAAGGCAAATGAAAGTTCTAAAAAATGATGGGTTAATTTTGCATTTGACTTCAAATTTTGGAGTCCTTTTGCAAAACACACATTATATTTAGTTTATATTATAAGATGTTAAAACGAAAATATTTGCTATGATATTAGGACATTAATATATACACCTAAAATAACTTTATTAATACAACTTTTATTTTTTATATTTGTTGAAATTATATTATTTTGATATTTTTATAATTTTAATTATTTTAATAATTTTTAATATGAATTAATAAACCACTATTTATTTTGGTAGTCAACCTATAATAAATATTTCACAAACTTAGCAATTTTTAACCGTTGTATTAGTCATATAAATCGTTTAATAATGAATAAAATCATAAATTCTTGCATTCGCAAGCTCTCGCAGCCGCATGCACAATCGTTTATGGCTGGGCATCATTACTCGTTACTTGTCTTAAACTCGCTATTTAATTCGTACCCGCCTTAAGATATTAAGTACTCGACGTTATCAAGACAATCAATAAGTCGATAAATTTCATTACTTGCAAGGTCAAATCAAGTATCAAGTATCATTATATTTTTTAGTACTCGCCTCGTTACTTTCCTCAAACAGTGAGATTTAGATACTCGACTTGACGTCAAAGAATACTTGAAAAAATAGATGAATACAAAATAAGTAATAATTATAAGACGAGAAACGAGTATTTGTGTGCAACTTTAAATGCAAGTAACAGAAAAAAAAATTATAAAAAAAGTAACAAGTATTAAAAAGTTTTAACTATATGGTTTACTACTACCTGTTAATTGCTTAGAAAATATATTTATGCTATCGTAAGAAGTAATTCTCAGTAGTTTTTAATACTCAGAAATACTCGTAAATAATAATCTTTTTTGCAAATAACAAATAATAAAAAAAAGGAAAAGAACTTGCAAATATCTTATTTTTGATCAAGTACTTGAAATAGCAAGTACTCATTTTTAATGAGTTAAATAACAAATCAAAACTTTTATTATTCACGCAAGGAAAATCAAGTATCGAGTACACCTACAATAGCAAATACTCGCCTTATGCCAAGACATACAATCGTTGGGTTTATGGCCCTAAGTTACTCTCTAGCTTCTTAGAGAATCTCCAAAAAACACTATATAACTTCAAATATGAAGATATTTTCTCTCCAAAAAGGAACTTCAAATATAAAGTGTCACTACTCAAAACTTCAAATTTGAAGTTTCATCTTTTTATTTGCGTTTTGGTCTTGACAATTTGAAGCTTCATGTTTTTTTTATTCCAAAAAACACTATATAACTTCAAATATGAAGATATTTTCTCTCCAAAAAGGAACTTCAAATATAAATTGTCACTACTCAAAACTTCAAATTTGAAGTTTCATCTTTTTATTTGCGTTTTGGTCTTGACAATTTGAAGCTTCATATTTTTTTTTATTTCTCTTTTGTTTTTGATAGTGTTTTTTGGTTAAAAATCTGATATTCTTTTTTTGATATGAAGGAAAAGAACAGAATACTAAAAAGATTTTGGAAGACTTCTGGAAGACATTAAAAGACTCCTAGAAGACTTTAGAAGACTCATGGAAGACTTCAGAAGACTCCTTGAAGACTTCAGAAGACTCCTGAAAGACTTCTAGAAGACTTCCTGTAAGACTTCCCACCTAATGTGAAGTCTTCCGAAATTCTTCCACAAGTCTTCCAGAAATCATCTAGAAGTCTTCCACAAATCTTCCACAAGTCTACCATAAGTTTTCCAAAAGTCTTCTAGAAGTTTTACAGAAGTCTTCCAAAAGTCTCCCATGAAGATGTTAATGATTGTTTTGTAATTCTTTTGTTTATGATATGTTTAATGATTATTATGTGTACTCTTTTAATTATGAGTTATTATGTAAATTAAAATATGTTAGTGAAAATAATTATTTATGTTGATCTCTACAATATTATTTTTTCAAAAGTGCTTGACATTATTGAAACTTCATAACAAAAAACATTATAACCATACTACCCAAAACAACATAAAAATTAGTCAAATTTACCACAAACTAAGAGAAAAGACTTTTCAAGAAAACTTAGTCAAATTCATCAAAGATCAAAAAATACATAAGTCTCACTAGAAAAGTTAAGTCTTCTCTCGGAAGCAGGAAATGAAAATTTAAGCGGGAAACTTAAATTTTAATTGCAAATTGCAATTTTAAATTTCATAAAAATTTAAACATATATCTTAAGATATAAGACGACATATTAATCACATGACTTGATATTGTTGAAGTTACTTGACACTTTTGAAATTTAGAAAATATATATTCAAGTTACTTAACAAATTTTGACAAAAATGAACGTAGAAGACTTCCATGTAAGTCTTCTCACAGGAAGACTTCTCTGTAAGTCTTCTCACAGAAAGATTTTCCTGTAAGTCTTCTCAGTTGAGCTAGAAACATTAATAAACATGAATGTTTGTAACCTAATAATTATCACCAATTAGTTTATGAAATTTACTCAAGAGCCCCAATATTGACTAATACACATGAATTAACAAGAAAGAAGCAAAATTTATTTTACGTTTTAAGAAAATTGAAGTTTAATAAAGATTGACGTAGAAGACATCCTAAGAAGTATTCTAGGCAGAAGACTTCTTAAGAAATCTACTCTACAAAAGACATCTTGAGAAGTCTTCTTTGTAAATATTGACTTACTTTTGAATTTGAATTTTTTTTTGAAAATCTGAGAGAAGACTTATAGAGAAGTCTTCTACGATAAAAATGTTAGTTTTGCAATTGATCAAAGTTTGTCAAATTTTTTGATTTTTATAGAAGCTTTGAGAAGACTTCTAGAGAAGTCTTCTTACGTTCACATGAAGTCTTCTCTCTATCGCAAAAAGTCTTTCTAGGTTACATTTGCAATTGAATATATTTGAATTTTCCAGAGAAGACTTCCCTAGAAGTCTTATCTCGGAACCAAAAGTTTGACCAAAAAGCAGGAATAAAATTTGAGAAAAATTCTTAAGAACTCTTCAGAAGAGTTCTTGAGAAGTCTTTTCGTAAATAATAGTTTTTATTATTAATTGTCAATTGCAAAAGTAGCTTACGCAAACTTCTTGTGACAGTGAGAAGACTTCATTAAACAATAAAGAATACTTCCCTAGAAGTATTCTTAGAGAAGACTTCCTAGGAAGTCTTCTATAAAAAACACAGAAAATGTCAATTGCAAAACTAACCTCCATTGACCAGAAAACTTTTATAGAAGTCTTCTTCACGAACAAATCTAAAAAAAAAAATTCAATGTCATATCTTGAACCCGTGAGATGACTTTTTTAATTTCTCTAAACTCGTAGAACTTCACCAAGAATACTACCAACTCATTAGTGACCAAAAATAATGAGTTTCAATGTCTCTATGAACCTTACAAAGTTTGAAATCAAAATCTTGAATTTTTTGGATGGATTTTGAGAGAAAGTGAAAGAGATGTGGTTTGTGTGAATAACAAATGAGAAAGGAAGAGAAAAAATCAATTTTTGTATATTAAGAGCTTCATATTGGTTGTTCATGGTGGTTGATGAATTGATGGCAATTACAATATTGTAAATACTTGATGAAGATGGGGATGATAGAATAAAACACTCATTTAAAAAAAAATAATGACATTTTCGTGAATAACTCGAATATCTAAGGTGATTAAGACAAATAAAACTTCTAAAAAATGATGGGTTAATTTTGCATCTATTATATTAAAACAGAATCCTATTTGAATTTTACCGTGGCATGATTTTAATTTGGACCTATTGAATATGTTGTAACTAAAATATATGTTACTTATCTATAATATTAAAACAAAATCCCTCTAAAGATCTTTCCTTTGATTTAATTTGATAATTACAAACAATATAACTCTTATATTTATGCTTAACATAATTAATTAATATTTCATTTCATAATTTATTTTACGTCCCATTTCATTTATACGTTTAACAAGGTTCATGTTATTTAACATAACTCCTTATCTAATTTTAATTTGAAAATATAAATTATAAATTATAAATATAAATATAAATTATCCGCGCAACCGCGCGGGTCAGAATCTAGTTTAAATTTAAATTTTGGAGTCACTTTTACAAAACATCCACTATAGTTAGTTTATATTATAAAGTGTTAAAACAAAAATATTTGCTATGATTTTAAGACATTAATATATACACCTAAAATAACTTTTAAAATTTGATCTAATTTTATTAATACAGTTTTATTTTTATATTTTTTTGTAATTATATTATTTTGATATTTTTATAATTGTAATTATTTTTATAATTTTTAATACTTATTAATAAACCACTATTTCTTTTGGTAGTCAACCAATAATAAATATTTCGTAAACTTAACAATTTTTAACTGTTGAATCAATCATATAAATCGTTTAATAATGATTAAACTCACAAATTCTTGCATTCGCAAGCTCTCACATCCGCATGCACAATAGTTTATGGCTGGGCATCATTACTCGCTACTTGACTTAAACTCGCTATTTAATTTGTACCCACCTTGAAATATTAAGTACTCGACGTTATCAAGATAATCAATAAGTCGATAAATTTCATTACTTGCAAGGCCAAATCAGTTTATAAGCTAAGCAAGATTAAATATCATCCAAAGTCTCTATTCTGTGAGATAAATAATATTAGGGTTCATGAAAAACTTAGGGTTTATGAGAAAACTTAGCTTTTGAAATCGTATGCAGTTTTCAAAGCTTGACGGCGTTCACTGTAATCGTGCGTGAGGGCGCGTCACTGATCGGATCGGCAAACCGTTTTCACAGACGTCTTCGCCTCGTCCGGGGCTTCAATTTGATATATTACACGTTTTCTGAGTCCACACGGTTTGAGAGAACGAACCGTTTGAATTTCGCCGTCGATGGAAGGAGCGAGAGAGAGATTAGGGTTATAGAGGCTATCGTGTTGATAACGTGTTGTGGAAAGTGTTGTTTATTCTCATTGATATCAAGGACTATATATACAAGTACATAGACCGTCATAGGAATGAGATAGACTCTATCTCTAAGATAGAGATAACAACAACATAGAGATAAATATCAAGTCAATCATAAAGATAATTCCTAACAAAATTGAGTATATTATATTTGGATTAAGTAAACTCAATTAAAATAGGTCCAAAACTTACTAACAAACTTTAAACAGTAGATAAAACATTACTCTAAATTAAAATAAGATAGATAGACGAGTTTGTCGAACACATCATGCATCCTAAGGGTTTACTGGTTTTCGACATCCAGCGTTTGCGGATGATAGTTTTTTTGGTTAGTGTTTGCGGATGAGCATTTTTAGTGTTTTATAACAAGGGAAAAAATCCATAAAAATATCCCAACTAAATTTTATTAAGATTTTTAATACTCAAATTTTTTTGTTACCTGATTTAACAAACTATATACATATGAAAATATTTAACTAATTTTAAATTCAAATATTATAAATAGTTATATATATTATAGTTAGTTTATATTATAAAATGTTAAAAGAAAAATATTTGCTATGATTTTAAGACATTAATATATACACCTAATATAACTTTTAAAATTTGATCTGATTTTATTAATACAATGTTTAATTTTATATTTGTTGTAATTATATTATTTTGATATTTTTATAATTATAATGTTTAATATTTATTAATAAACCACTATTTCTTTTGGTAGTCAACCAATCATAAATATTTTGCAATTTTAACAACTTTTAACCGTTGTATCAATCATATAAATCATAAATTCTTGCATTCGCAAGCTTTCGCAGCCGCATGCACAATCGTTTATGGCTGAGCATCATTACTCGTTACTTGTTTTAAACTCGCTATTTAATTCGTACCCGCCTTGAAACATTAAGTATCAAGGCAAATAAGAAGTCGATAAATTTCATTACTTTCAAGATCAAATCAAGTATCAACTATCGTTATATTTTTTTAATACTAGTCTCGTTACTTGCCTAAAATAGTGAGTTTTAGATATTCGACTTGACGTCAAAGAATACTTGAAAAATTAGACCAGTAAAAAATAATTAATAATTATAAGATGAAAAACGAGTATTTGTGTCCAACTTTAAATGCAAGTAAAAGAAAAAAAATATTATTAACAAGTAACAAGTATTAAAAAGTTTTAACTATATGGTTTAGTATTATCCGTTAGTTGCTTAGAGAATACATTTTTGTTATCATAAGAAGTAATTCTCATTAGTTTTTGAATACTTAGAAATACTCTTGAATAATATTTTTTTTTTGAAAATAACAAGTAATAAAAGAAACCAAAAAACTTGTAAACTTGTATACCAAACGAAAAAATTGTAAACTTGTATACCAAACGAAAAAATTGTATTAAACATTATCTTCAAAAAAGTCAACACAATTGCAATTATAATGAACTTCTTCTAAACACCTTCTCTTATTGTAATAGTGCTCTTGTTTTATTTGTTTATATTGCCAGATTGTGATCTTGTTTCATACTACCATTTCATAACAGTACAATTAAAAAACATATCTAGAACGAAAAAAATGTAAATAATTTGTCAGAAATATATATATAGAAAACCTGAAACCAGTTTCTGGTTTACAGACAATACAACAGGCCACTATCATCATGCCTTCCAATGGATTCATTTTTCATTTTCTTTTTGATTTTTTTCAATTTCGTGTAGAAAATTACGACAATATCCTCTAACTTGGTCACCAAATAAGCAATTAATGTTACCTTTAACTTTAAGCATATAAGAATGTACGATTTGTCAAGAAATCTATCATAACACCATTTTAAATTAAAGAAGTGTATTAAGCTGCGTGCCTAATTTGTCTCTGTGTGCGCAACCACACGTAAACACCCATCTTTTCAACTTCTTCTCTGTGTGTAATATATATATATATATATATACAAAGACTTTCCTGATCTCATTTCAGTGTAGCTTTCAAGCTTTCGAAGATAACCCAATTGAAGAAGAAACCAAAGTTTTCCTCGAATCCTTTGCTTCTTCGTACTTCAGGTTTCTCTCTTTCCTAAATTTTCATGCTTTTTGTTTGCTTTCTTGCGATAAAGCTTTCGTCTTTTTATGTCCCCACATTGATGTCGATTCGATCATTTATTGCTTTTGTAGTTTGATTCTTGTCTTGTCTTAATCGATCAGCACTTTTGAGCAAAACCCCTGAAATCGAATCAGATTTTTCTCTGTAAATCTTCATCCAATGAAACTCACATGTTAAAGGACTCTTTTGTGCTATAAATTCGATCATCTTTTGTGTTATTAACTTATAAACTTCAATCTTTTGTGTTGGCTTACTTACCAAATTGATCACCCTTTTGTGTTTCTGTTTTTACAGTTTTGTGTGAAAGAATATGACAGGAGGAGGAGCCATGTCGCTTTTATCCAAGTTACGGTGTATCACAGTAGATGTTACTGGCACACTCATCGCTTACAAAGGAGAGCTTGGTGATTACTATTGTATGGCTGCTAAAGCCATTGGCTTGCCCTGTCCTGATTATAAACGAGTCCATGAAGGTTTCAAACTTGCTTACACAGACATGGCTCAAAAGTATCCTTGTTTCGGTTTCTCTGCCAAAATACCAAACGTTGTCTGGTGGAAAACCGTTGTCAGAGATTCATTTGTCAAGGTATATCATTTGATTCTTTAGTTTTTTTATGTTAATGTGTGTGTGTTGCTTACTTTGATGTTAAAGGGGTTTTGGTATATGATTAGGCTGGATATGAGTATGATGAGGAGACATTTGAGAAAGTATTTAAAAGAATCTATTCAACGTTTGGTTCTGCTGCACCTTACTCTGTCTTTCAAGATTCTCGACCCTTCTTGAGGTGGGCACGCCAGAAAGGTCTTATTGTTGGACTTGTTAGCAACGCCGAGTATCGATATCAAGAAGTTATTTTACCTGCATTAGGTTTGAACAAGGTAGTGAACAAGCCTCTCTATAATGAACTCACTGTGAATGTGTGATTGATACTCGAAGTTTTCTCATTTGATTGATTGGTTTTTAGGGAGAGTGGGATTTTGGTGTGTTCTCTGGTATTGAAGGTGTAGAGAAACCAGATCCGAGGATTTACAAGCTGGCGCTAGAGAGAGCTGGGAACATTGCTCCTGAAGAGGTTTTGCATATTGGAGACAGTATGCGTAAAGATTATGTTCCGGCCAAGAGTATTGGGATGCATGCTTTGTTGCTTGATAGGTTTAAGACAGAAGCTGCTAAAGCCTGGAGGGAATCTGGAGCTATTGTGCTTCCTGATTTGGTTGCTGTTCAACAGCTTTTGGAGTCTGAGAAGTTGAAATGTTAACAAAAAAAAAAGAGACTGGTCTTAAGTAAGAATCTGATGTATTGTAGTACTGCACATTTTGGCTCTTTCTTCTTATTCTCTTAGTTCTTATGAGTAAAAAGAGTTTCAGTGGCCCATTTTTGGTACTTCGCTGAGATCTTTTATAGGTCTCTCAATATCGAACATTTCCATGCGGTTTCTTGTGTGGCATTAAGACTTTGTCTGAACTGAGATTCGTCAGAGTTTCAATTGGTTCAATTGCATCCGGAACACCAATTGATTCACAGTTGGTAACTTGAATAACAAAACAGTTAAAAACACTTTCAAGTTATAGAATTTGAGTGTAGTTTTACTTGTTCACATCATATTCACCTTATACCGTTCACAAAACTCTGCTTTTACATACACCAATTTCACAATGTATTTAGTGGATTCGTAAACCATTGTGCCAAACACAATATATTGATAATATTTTCTGTTGTGTCCTGTTTACACCTAATGAATATTTTTATTCAAGTATTTCTATTTCTTTGTGTTTGTCTCATCATCAAAAGTTCCAAAAGGAAATTCATTATATAAACAAAAGACAATTCTTTCAAATAATTATTTTTAAGTACCAACAATCAAAGACAATTCTTTCAAATAATCATTTTTAAGTACCAAAGTAACTTCTAAAAAAATGAACACAAGGAAATTCATTATAGAAGCAAAAGACCTTTTTAGTCATTGTTTTACAGATATATAAATATAACTAATAAAATAAATTAATTAATTTTTTAGTTTTGAATTATATGTTTCAAATTCAAATTTTTAATAATATTTTTTGAACCTTTTCTTTCAATTGTCTTTTTCATTTTTTTTTTCATTTTTTCTTTTTGAAATTCAAAAAAAAATTTAAATAGATTCAAAAAACATTTTTGAAGTTCAAAAAGAAAATATGAAAAAAATTGAGAGAAAATTCTAAAAATTATTCTAAAAAGTTTGAATTTGAAAACATAAAATGCAAAATTATTAAAATATTTTTATTTTTTATTATTTATTTAAATAATTACTTAGATTTATATCTATAAAGCAAGGACTATAAGAGTTTTTTTCTCTTTAGTGAAATTTTTTTGATCAATTTTTCTTTAGATATTTTTTTTGGTGACAGAAACTTAAAAATGACTATATGAGAGAATTGCTTTTGATTATTTAGTTTTATTTGGACGATGAGACAGACACAAAAAAATATAGAAATATCTGAATGAAATTTCAGTAGCTAGGTATAAATAGGAAACAATAGAGAAAATTATCAATAATTTGTGTTTGGCACAGTGGTTTATGGATCTAATAACATAGCGTTCAAACCTGGGTTTGAAACTTCCCAACCTCCTTTGAGAGTATTTTTTTATAAATTATAAATTATTTAAAATATAAAAAGCCACGTAAACAATATGTAACGGACAACTCATATTTAGTTATTTTGACTAACAGATAATCAGTCAATGTATGTAAAATTCGGATTTTATGAATTGATGTATAAAATTTGAATATATTATATGTTGATGTATGTTTTAGCACAAAATCCGTGTATGTACTGATTGAGACCCCGGCCTTCTGTTGATTCATGAAGTAGCTTTTTTTCTCCAGCTAATTCGATGACTGTTATTTTCCACCATAAAGAAGAAGAAAAATGATATCTAGAATACTATTATATGAAACATATGTTTTAGTACATTTCGGAGATGCATTTAAATGTACCATTCTTAAAACTGCTGGACCATGATTTCTATTGAATAATTGCAGCATATATTAAATTACAAAACAAAACTTATATAAAAACAAGAAACGATACCAGTATTACACGAACCAGTTGTAAGAAGCTAATGAACCAAATCTTTGCACTGTACTCTCATACAAGAAATGGCAGGAAAGGAGATTGCACTCTGTGTACAAAAAAAAAGACTCGAAACTTGGAGAGGAAGTCACTACATCTACTGCCTAGCCATCTATTATAAATATTTTGAATTATTTAGTTCTTGAGTTATTTTTGAATGGTGGTGATTTTATTGACTAAGTGAACCAATGAATCTTGGTTAGAGATGAGACTGTTGTTTATTTAGATTAAAAAGTATAAGTCATGTCAAAGGTTCATCAGAAATTTTAAAATTTAGGCTTAATTTTGAAAATGAGTTGGTTGATCCAAACTGAACCATGATTTTGTCAAAATGGTATAATGTCCATTATATCTCTGATAGAATTGATAAATTACAAATTTAAAAATAATATTATTTTGTCACTCACGAAAAAATAAATCGCAAAAAACGTATTATCCACCAAAACTAAAAAGAAAATTCGCGTCAAAACCACAAAATGATAAAATCGCATTTTCCTTGTCAAAACCAAAAATCTCATTTTCTGTCAAAATCGAAAATCACGTTTTCTTTTGCCAAAATTAAAAATTTTGTGTTTTGCTAAAACCAAAAATCTTGTTTTTTCTGCCAAAATCGAAAGTTGTGTTTTTCTCACCGCAATCGAAATCTCGTTTTTTGCCAAAATTGGAAAATTACATTTTTCTCACCAAAACCAAAAAATCTTATTTTTCTGCCAAAACTAAAACATTTCGTTTTTCTGCCCAAAATCAAAACATCTTGTTTTCCCGTCCCTAAAATCTAGATGAATCAAATAAATGAATCATATAAATAGATGAAGTGAATGGAGATGAGAAATGGTGAAACAAACAACCCTTTTATTGACAAACTGAACCAATGAATCTTGGTAATTTAACCTGACTTATTCTTGTTGGATCAAACAAGGAAAGTAAACCGAAGACCAACCGAACCAGATTCATTGCCGCTCTGTTGGTTATTATAAAATGTGACCAATCAAAAATCAGTTTAAAATCAATTTAAATTTTGAGAAATAAGATATTTTTTTAAAAAAAAAAGAAGAAAGATGCCACTTAAAAGGAAATTAAACATGATAGATAACAACAATAAAAAATAGTAAACAACGTAAGACAGACCATCAGATAAATAAAAATGCAAATCTGACTTTAAAATCAATTTAAACTTTTGAGAAATAACCAAAAAAGGAAAGAAGCAACTAAAAAGGAAAATAAACATGATAAACAACAACAAAAAAAGTAAAGTGTTGGTCAAAACAAAACAAAAAAGTAAATAGTGAACAACGTAAAACGAATACCCGATCATGTTTTGGGTAAAAACCAAAACTGAACCTATATCCATCGGCATTAGAAGTTGGACCCATCAAAAAATATGGTCATAAATCAAACCAAACCAAACCGATCCATTTCGGGTAAGATTTGGTTCGAATAAACGGTTCCGATTAAAAGTCCCAACATTACTAAAAAAGAAACTAAACATGATAGATAATAACACAACAAAAAAGAAATTAGTAAATAAGAATGCCAAGCTGACTTTAAAATCAATTTAAACTTTTAAGGAATAACCAAAAAAGGAAAGAAGCAACTAAAAAGGAAAATAAACATGATAAACAACAAAAAAAAAAAAAAGTAAATAGTGTTGATCAAAAAAAAAAAAGTAAATAGTGAACAACGTAGTCAACGTAGCTTCTTATAAATAAGAAGTAGGCTATAGACTCCTCTCTGATGCATCATTGATTCGAGTACTTGTTTCTCAAACCAAAAACAAAACACAAATAATCAGAGTCAAAAACCCTAACCACAGAGTATGACCAAGATGATGATGATTAAAGACAACAGCAGCAAAGCTTCGAATGCTGTTGACCAATCTTCTTCAGGACTAGAGTTTGTGTCTTTTCTTGGGCAAGGTGGTTTCGGTTCCGTGGCTCTCATGAGAGACTCCAAAAACCAGTTACACGCTCAGAAATCAACTCCGATAGCTTGCATGGGGAATCTCAAGAAAGAGCATAGGATCATGCTTCGTTTCCGTAACCATCCACGCATCGTCCAAACCACAAACCCTAATCTTCACATAGGCATCAACCTCGACCGTTGCTGCATCTACATGGAGTTTGCATCCAAAGGCACTCTCGACAGCTTCATCTCCCACTTCAGTGGCCAACCAATCCCTGAGGTTATGATCCGACGTGCTACTCTCATGATCCTTCAAGGACTCGAGGCTCTTCACTCTCACGGCTACGTTCACTGCGACCTCAAACCCGCTAACGTTCTCCTCTTCCCTTCCAAGGCTGTCGGAGAGCCATGGGAACTCAAGCTTGCTGACTTCGGTCTCTCCAAGGAGCCTTCTTGTACGGATTCAAGGTCTTTGTCTGGCGGTACAAAGGCGTACATGGCCCCTGAGTCTTTGGGACCCAACCGAGTGGAGATGATTGAACCGGCTGTTGACATGTGGTCCCTAGGCTGTGTTGTGCTTGAGATGTTTGGAGGCTATTCAGTGAAGCTGGGAGAATACTGTTACATATGGAGGCTTCCCAGACTTGTGTCTCCACTGGCCGACGACTTCTTGAGGCGGTGCATGGCGTTGCAGCCCTCACATAGAGACACCGCTGCGGATCTGTTGAAACATCCTTTTGTTTGCACCAACGCCAAATCATATGCGTCAGCAGTACTGTCCTCCTCCTGTCACAGGAACACAATAATGTTTTAAAATGAGAGAATACGGTAGAACTAAGACATGGAGATGATCAAAGGCGACTCAGTTGTTAAAGAGAGTTGTCGTATTTAGGCTTATTCAGTTGAGTTCGTGTCTTGATATGGTTCGTGTCTTGAAATGGTTCGTGTCTTGATATGGTTCGTGTCTTGATATGGTTCGTGTCTTGATATGGTTCGTGTCTTTGGTACTTAACATTCTTATGTATCTTTGTCTTTACTATCAGAGTTTTTTTTTTCTTCAGTTTTTGATTCTTTGCCTGAGTGATTGCTATTGAGATGTTTTAAAAGAGACCTCTCTTATAAGTAAGAATCTAATATACATATGACTGTTATTGCACCGTTCAAACTAGTCAAACAGAAAAACATCATCACAAATTCAACAAAAGATGTATTTCTCAGAACAAGTGAAGTTTGTTTGAT
>CAJHQP010005535.1:0-45292 GCA_905132765.1 Moricandia arvensis
CGTAGAACATCGTCTATATACACATCACTTAGCATCAAGAGCAACTGAAACAAAGACCAAGAGGTACCTAACATTTCTATAACAATCAACAATACATTACTACATTGAAGACCTAAATCTATAGAGAACTACTCATACATAGCAATAAAACAATGATAAATGCTGCAATAAATTGCATAGCATAAACTAAGTAAAAAAATAAGGAGTTCAAGAGTTTTCTCTGTAATGATTAGCAGATTTTTTCTCTCCAATAGATGTAGCAATGTGTTCCAACTCTAAACTCTAAAACTATGGTGCAACTTAGAAGACAACTCTCTCTAGGTCTGCTAGCTGTCGTTAAAACACAGATAGAAAACCCTAATAGAGAGTAGTACTAAATTTCGGACAGGACTAATCTTTTTGGAATTAGTGAAACTTCTGTAAACTAGTAATTTCTCAGCCTTTACCATCTTGGTGTCGACTTGACCGTCGATCGACGCACAGTGTGTGACGCTCGATCGATGGTCATTATAATCTGCATCCAGTCTCTGAGTTATCTACTCGAGCAATCCTAATGCTCCAAAATAGTCCAAAAGCTCAATTGCCGCTATAGAGTACTAGACCTATACAATACTCTAAAAATACAAATGCAATATAAAGACTCTAAAATACTCGATGTCATAGGTAAATAGTACATCTATGGTATACTCAACAGCATCGATCGACAGCGAGGAACACAGAAGAACGTGCCGATCTACAATGATCTATACACTCGCCAAACATCAAAATTGATCGCTGCAGCCATCATGCACTCGATCGACACATTACAGGAGTGACCAATTATGTACCTCTAATCCTTTTGGTTCAGGAAGTCCACATATGTTTATAAAAGCTACTATGTTTAGAGTTTGAGCTACATATATTTACTAAAACATGCATCAAGATCGCTAAGTCTATGAAGAAACATACAGCAAATCAGAGATTGATGATATTGTGCGTGAGATCTACAAGTCAACAGATGTCACTTGATGGTTTTTACAAACTATTTGAGTCCACCCTCGATCGACACCATAGAGGAACCATCGGTCGACAATGGATCGCGACCGTCGATCGACCAAACCCGCCTACCATCGATCGAACGCTCTATTACAGAGAGAGGTATCAAGTTTTCTACTTAAGCTATTTACTTATGATTAGATTTTTCCTAACCAATTCCGGGCGGATTACACTACAGATAGTGTAATTTAAGTTTGGGGGAGGTTCACTAACACTATTTATTGGGTTTTTGAGTTATATATATATATAATATATAAGTCTTTCAAAAAGTTTTATTGAGTCAAGAAGGGGATATGATCAAGATTTATTCATTGACTAACCACACTTTAGCACCATTCTTAAAAGGTTGTTTGCAAAGATTACTAGAGATACCAAAGTGGATCATCCTGCCACTATATCACACTTCCTTAGAAAGTTTGAAGGAACCAAAGCTGATTTTCCAAACACTAATCCTCACATTATCTGCTTGCTTTGGGATTTGGTGCAGACTGGATCAGATTCTTTCTGCAAGTTTGGAAAGTAAAAAGTCGGTGTTCTTCTGATTCCCATATCTATCCCTTCAGATAAAAAGGATTGAATATGATTTGGTGGCTACAACCATTAAAGCTTAATTCATATGATTCTAGAAAGAGATAAAGGTCAAAAAAGAAAGAAGTGAACATGATCTGGTGCAAAAACTATTAGGGCTTGATTCATGGAAACTTTTCCAAATATCTCAGTCAATTAAAAAAATAAAATGATACCCCTCAAAAGAAGGGAGACATTGACAGAAGAAACTGAGAAGAGAGAGAGGAAATGAATCAGAGAAGACTAACCTGTGTTTAAGATACTTGCAGAGGTAAGATTCCATATATCCTTTGATTGATACTCACAAGGTAAAGCATGCACTTTAATTTTATGCAAAAAATGAAATCAATAGAGGAGCGAATCAGACTAGTATCGCTAAGATATTGGTAGAATGAATTTGGTTGCTATACTAGGATAAGGTAATAAATTTTCTCTATGATTGACTTGATAGGATGTGGTTGCAACAAAGTCGAGTGACAATTAATAATTAGACACTATGCGAGTCTTCCACTTTTCAAAATCTCTTTCGTAGGCTTGTTTGCTTGAGGACAAGCAAAAGGGTTAAGACTGTGGGAGTTGATATAGCCTATTTATTACCAGTTTTAGGCCATGTTATAGGCTATATTCGGGGTCTATTATGTGTGTCTAGACTATGTTTTAAGGCATTTACAGATCCATGGTACGTTTTGGAGATATATGGAGATACTTGGCGTTTTTGGAGCATTTAAAAGAGAATAATTCGTAGCTGATCATTAATTAGATCTGCGAATTGGACATCGATCGATGGCAGATGTGCAACATCGATCGATCTTGTTCAAGGTAACAATCGGTCGACGCGCAAAGTTATGTCGTCGATCGATGGTAATCTTGTACTTCGAATCTCCCAATGATCCGCTACGTATTATTCTCCTCTTCAAGTATCTCCATATATCTCAAAAACGTACCTGGACCTGTAAAATACCTCAAACATAGCCTAGACACACATAACAAACCCTAAATAGAGTCTTTAACATGGTCTAAAAATGGTTATAAATAGGCAAATATCAACTCCCCAGACTTACCTTTTGCTTGTGAAAGATGTTTTGAAAAGAGAAGACTCACATATTTTCTAAGTATAATTGTCACCTTACTTTATTGCAACTACATCCTATCAAGCCAATCACAGAGAAACTTTATATACCCTATCCTAGTATAGCAACCAAATCCATTCTACCAACAACTTAGTGAATACTAGTTTAACTCGCCCCTCTACTGATTTCATTTCTTTGCATAAAATAAAAGTGCAAGCTTTACCTTGGGAGTATCGATCAAGGGACAAATGGACTCTTACCTCTAAAATTATCTAAACACACAGGTAGCCTTCTCTGATTCCTTTCCTCTCTCTCTTCTCACTTCTTCTCAGTCAATGTCTCTTTTGTTTTGAGGGTATCATTTTATTTTTTAATTGACTGAGATATTTGGATAAAACTTCCATGAATCGAGCCTAATGGTTTCTGCCATCAAGATCCTGTTCACTTCTTTTTGACCTTTTATCTCTTTCTAGGATCATATGAATCAAGCTTTAATGGTGTAGCCACCAAATCCTGTTTGACTCATTTTTTAATCTGAAGGGGGGGGGGGGAGAGAAGGAAATCAGAATCACATAGACTTTTACCTTCCAGACTTGCAGAAGGAATCCAATCCAATGTATACCAAATCCCAATGCAAGAAAATAATGTCAAGATTAGTGTAGGAAATCAGATTCGGTTCCTCCAAACTTTCTAAGCAAGTGTGATCTAGTGGAAGGATGATCCACTTTGGTATCTATATGTAATCTCTCTAAACAACATTCTAAGAATGGTGCTTATAGCATGGTTTGTCAATAATAAATCTTGATCGTAGTGCTCTTCTTGACTCAATAAAACTTTTTGAAAAACTTATATTGTTATAAATAACACTCAAAAACAATTAAATAGCATTAGCGAACCTCCCCTAAACTTAAATTACACTGTCCCCTGTGTAATCCGCCTCGGATTGGTTAGAGAAAATAAAATCCTAAGTAATTAGCTTAAGTATAAAATCGATACCTCTCACTGTAAGAGAGCGTCGATCGATGGTATTTTAACGGGTGTTGATCGATGCTAAACCTGTAGGTTCCTATTTTCTATTAATAACTCAAAATAAAATAAAATAATCAGTAATACCTTCCCGAGACTTAAACAACACTATTGCCAGTGTTATATAGTCCGAGACTGGGGAATAAATAAATAATAAGGACTAACAAGGAAAAACAATATACCTGTTTGCTGATGGTGACCGTCGATTGACACAGTAAAGTGCCTATCGATCGATGCGTTGCTTACTCCGTCGATCGAAAGTGATCAAGTGTCAGTCGATGCTCTAGGCAGACTATCTTCCTCAGATATATATTTTTTTTTAATATGAAATAAATAAAAAACAAAATTAGTAATAAATGAAGAATAAAAACTAATTAAAACCTTACTAAACAGTGGGTTGTCTCCCACTCAGCGCTTGGCTATAGTCTTAAGCTCGACGTTGGGAATGCTCTTACTAGAAAAGAGGTTGATCAACACTTGGAAAACAAGTGGCTACATCTTCTTTGCTCTTCTGAAACCATGTACCAATGAAGCTTCCTGATTGCCTCATCTCCTCTGATTTTGTCGTTCTTTATGGTCCTCCTTAGTAACCTCCGGTGAATTCATTCTTCTTTGTAGATTTTCAATACCGCGTTGGAGCATTTTAAGTCTGGCAGCTATAATGTCTGATATCTCCTCCAATTGCTGAGAAATATCTTCTTTCATCAGAATCTAAGAAAAAGCAATTTCATCGAACCTATCTTCTAAGTGGTGTTATGCTGTGGACTTCTATTTGTCGAACTCAGCATCGATCAATGGCAAGGTGGTGCCGTCGATCGATGTCAGTCTATCTGGTCTATTCCGCATGCTGTCTCCGAACAGTATCCATCTCTTGCTTCATATCATCCATGCGTGTAGTCAAATTGGTAAGGCATCTATCAATCGGATAGTAGACATCATCCAGCCTCATGTAGAAATCATCTAGTGCATCTCTTGAGCTTTGTATATCTCATGCACAATTTCATCAATCTCTGCTCTATTGTATGTTTCTTGCTTCTGTTCCTCGTTGTCGATCGATGCTGGTACTTGTGCGTCGATCGATGGTCATTGCTCGTGTCCAAAGAAATTTCCAGATCGTTCAGCCATTAGAAGGGCGTCTGCTACATCTTTCTTAGGTAGAGTTAGAATTCTCCCATAAAGGCCTCGTGCTCGTCCTTCTACATCTCTGAAAATTCTAAACTCATTGGGTCTAAGATAACCAGCTTCTGTTTCTTTCCGTTCCAAGTGATGGGTCTGGTTTACGTTTGATGTTGTTTGATGGCCAAGATAGGACGGTTATTGATGCTTGATTGCCTACTCTCTCGTCCATTACCCAGCCAGCTTCATCCTCATCGTGATCTGAATCATATTCTTTGTAGGCTTCACCGTATCATTGGCATACCCAATTGGTGTCGATCGATGGTCTATGGTTCCACCGACGATGCTCGGTATCAGATCGGTGCCCAAAAAGATTTTCAGCTCCATTGGCTATTGCAAGTATATCTGCTACATCCTCCTTCATGACGTTTAGAATTCTGCCATCCATAGCTCTTGCGTGACCATCTGGATCTCTCATAATATCGAACTCATCTGGTTGTAGATAACCAGCTTCTCTGTCGCGTTCTTCTGCTGAATCAGGTTCAGTTTCTGCTTCGTGCTCAGTCATTCAATGGCGTATGGTTGCCGTCGATCGATGTCGATTTCCCCGGTTAATGGGAAGCATGAAAAACTCCAGCCTCTTCCATAACAAAGCCCTCAATACTCGATATTTCTTCTTCTCTGTAATTTTCATCGTATTCGAGGTGGGGCTAGGTTGTAATCGTGATCATCATGGTGGTTGTGGATCGGTTCTGGATTATCGGTGTCGATAGATGTTTAAAGGTGGGTGTCGATCGATTGTTGATCTGCAGGACTGTCGATCGATGCTAGGGGTTGGGTGTCAATCGATGCTCCATCTACCAATTTATCATTGCAGTGATAATCGCAGAAACATGTGGCCACAAATTCTGCACCGTTACGCAATTCGATCAGAGTAGCCTTGTTCTTATTTTTTGACAGGTTCATAAAAGATATTTTTGACAGGTTCAGGAAAGTCTACTGGGACTAAGGTGTGTTGATCTGCACTGGAACATATTTTACCATCCCTCCTGAGTTCACGTTTGAGCAGTCAACAAACGTGAACGAATCGTTGGAGGGTTCCACTCTTAGGTTCAGCTCCTCTGCCGTAGACTTTGGCATAATGCTCACTGAAGAGCCAGTGTCGTAGAGGGCTTTAGGGGTATTTGTCTCCTTTGATGAAGCATGGAACCACAAATTTCCCAGGATCACTTTTCTTTTTCAAACAGGTTTCTCTGCTTCATCTTCTATCTGAGGTGATTGAACATGATTTCTATGTCATCATTTGTTTCCCTGAAAAACATTCACAATCTGTGAGTATAATAAGCTTCATCAAAAGATATATCTAATAGAATTTTAAAAACTCTTTTAGCAAAGCAATTCATCTCCCTTTCATTGGCTTCTTTGCGTTGATGCTTTGGGATCTTTTGCCTCCTCTTTGAGTGTCCCTCATCTTCTCTGTCAAGATCCATGTATTCAGATGTGTCTGTATTTGACGTGGGGTGTGTTATTATGATTTAATAGTGCAATAATATCTAAACAAACATCAGTCAAATTAACCCTTGTTTCTAACACACAATACAATAATACTCTTGTAAAGAGAGATCGGGTGTAGTACTTCGGGATCGTATCCACAAAGTACAATGACACACAATAGATTTCTTATTTCTAAAGGCTAAGCTAGGTAACTATATATATTGGTAGCAAGTAATTCAGGTCAAGAAATATTCCTTATTAAAAGATATAGATGCAATAATGGAAATAGGCTAATAATGTAAATATGAAAAATATGTTAATAATGTAAATATGGAAATATGCTAGTAATGTAAATATGGAAATATGCTAGATCTAGGGTTTCAGGCAAGTGGATTATAGTAGATAGAAGTTAAAGGTATTTAATCATAGAACTCAAAATCTAATTTAAAAGACACCAGCTCTCGCATGCGCGCCTAATCTATTTACTAAGTCCAAAGTCTCAGCTCTCGCTTGTTGACACGACATGACCGTCGATCGATGGCAATGATCCTGCGTCGATCGATGGTTTCTTGAATCAAGCGTTATGACCTAGTTCGATAAGTTCACTAGAATGACTAAATCAACTCTCGTTTGTTTCTAGCAACCTAGCTCAACATAATAGATTCCGGTAGTAGACCATGCCTCCTCGCTTGCGCCTAACTATCCTATTATCAGGGTTCTAGTTAGCTACTCTAGAACACAAGCAATAAGCACAATTATATTAATAATCTAATAATGACCTTGAAAATTCCTATTGTTTGGCTAATTCATCAGTACCATTAACAAACCCTAAATCTAGTTGATGACTACTCAGACATAATTAAAGTAACAACAATAATCTGAATAAAATGCATAGATAAAATAATGGAGTTTCAAAAGAACACTTAAAATACACTAACTAAAAGAAACAAGCACAAGCACCCATACACTCCAAACTAGCACACCTAGCATGGTGCATGTAATCTTGTGTCATGTAACATCGTCCAAGGGTAGTCTTGTAAAATACTAGGGTTAATACAAATCTCCCTAATGAGTTATGAATCTTCTCCTAAATAAATCCTAGAACTATGGTGAGGTGGTGCACACTTAGCCCTCTCAATCACACACTTTTGGCACTTTGCACCAAACACTCACCAACACCAAGCACACTTTTTGTGGTGCAATACATAAAGTATAAATTTAAAACCCTAAAGTCAAGGTCAAAACTCATCCAATGGTAATCTTGTGTCATGTCTCTAACTTGGGCTTGAAAGTTGGCTGTCTGTGAATTGGAAATCTATCCGATGGCAGATGTGCAACATCGATTGATCTTGTCATGTAACATCGGTCGACGCCAAAGTTATGTCGTCAATCGATGGTAATCTTGTACGTCGACTCTCTGAATGATTATCTACGGGTTATTCTCCTCTAAAATGCTTCAAAAGCTTCGAGTATCTTCAATATATATCCAAAACGTACCTTGACCTGTAAATACCTCATAACATAGCCTAGACACACATAACAGACCCTAAATAGAGTCTATAACATGGTCTAAAACTAGTAATAAATAAGCTATATCACATTTGCTGGAGATGATTCGTATTGGCTTAAACAGTTTCTACCAAATTATCTTACATCCTGGACTGACATAAAAAAACGCCTTCATGCGTAATTTCTTTGATGATTGTGATCTGAGGACTTGAGAAATAGAATTGCTACATTCACACAGGAGAATGCAGAGTCTTTTAGAAGCTCATGGATCAAATTCGTTATATCAGAGTGAATGTCCACACCATGGGTTCAACGAGGTAGAACTGTTTAGTACCTTTTGCAGAGGCATCACTTTGGTTTATCAGATGGCTATAGACATAGCTAGTGAGAGAAAATTAAACACTAGAAATCCAGAATAAGTTGTGAGACTTATTGAGGACTTGGCATATATGAGTAACACTAAGAACGCCGATTTGGAGAGGAAGAAATTCGCTGCTATCTTGGGAAAGGAGCATATGGATGAAGTTATGGCCAAGATGGACAATGTTAATAAGCTTCTCAAAAGCATGTGAGCTTTGCAGAAGATGTAGAGGCTGTTGATACCGCTAGTGAGAAGGGCGACGTAGAGGATGTGAACTACATCAGTGGCACTGGTTTTCAGAGGTCTGGGAATCAGGATAGAAACAAAATTTTATACGTAATTATAAACAGTGTTGGCAGTACCAAAACCCCTGCAACAACAACAACAATAGGAGCTATGGAACTTCTTCTTACCAGAATCTTCCACTAACAACTCAAGAAAGCAAGATAGAGAGCATGATCGATAAAGTTCTTGAGGTTCAACAGAAGCTGACAGTGGATTTCAATGGAAAGAGGACGTTGTGTACACCAACCTGAATGACAAGTTTGAAGCTCCAACACACATGTGAATAAGTTGGGGACTCAAGTGGTTCATACTAGTGAAGCTGTGAGGAGACATGAATTGCTGATTAAAGGAAAGGAGAAGCTGGACAGAAGCACCACGTGAGTGCCATCATAGATGATGACTTCTAGCAAGTGGTGAAGAAGGAAACACTACAAGAAGGGGAATTTCAAGTTGAAAGTTCCATTTCTTTCGACATTTCACATTGGTGTCGGTCGAAAACAGCAGGTGAGGACCAATCGACAACCCATGGTGAAGCTATAGGATCTCGTGAAAAGGCAAGCATCAATCGACACCATACCACTGTTATCGATCGATACCCACCAGTGACGTACCGAGTTTCGATTACCTGGTATTGATGCAAACCGATTGAATGCTTCAAGAAACTCATCTAAGACATCAATATAACCAACAGTGATAACTAGTCAGTAACCTGAAGATGCACCAGAGCCTATGATGAGCAGGCTACTACATGACATATTTCTAAGAGAAAGGAAGAACAATGTTCCTAAACATCTAAGAAGAGAAGATAATGAGAAAGAGATGAATATTTTCACCAAGTGGATGATGAGGATCCCAATAGACACTCCATTGGATGAGGCTTACTGGTCCCACCGAGTCTGGATGTTTTTCTGAGAGAGCAGAGAGAAAGGTGAAGACATTGAGTGTATGTTCTATCTGATCAGGGAGAAGTAAAAGCAGATGATTACAGTGAATAAGAAGAAGAAGAGTGAACTGTGAAAGTTTGTGGTTCCATGCCTGATTGGACGTCACATCTATCCAAATGCACTATGCGATACAGGTTCTTCAGTCAATATTATGCTCAGGGTGATGGCTGAGCAGCTGAGTCTGAAGATATAACTTCTAGTGATTCATTTACCTTTGTATATTGATCTAAGTTGAATTCATGAGGGAATATCAGAAACCTTCAGGTACAAATCCGCAATGCCCTAGTTCCAGTGGATTTTCATGTCATGGATATTCAGATATACTAGAAATTTCTCTACTAGTTGGGAGAGCCTTCACGGCTACTGTAGGAGCTGTTTGTCATATGAGTCAAACATGTTGTACCTATCACTTATTAGTTAGAGTGATTTCTATGACCTTTTTCAAGTGGTTAAAGGAAACACACCCTACATTGAGATATGAGATGATTTAGGATTTGTGGCAGTTTCTGAATTTGATTGTGGTGCAGAACATGAAGATGACGACGAGGCATCGATCGACACTGATATACTATGGATTTTACCCATTTTTACCCATAGTATATGTGATCTTTAGGAACTATTATATGTGTTTGGAGTCTATTTTGGCCATTTTCAGGTCCAAATATGTTTTGGAGTAATATGGAGATTATGAAGTATTTTAGGGCTTTTTGATGGAGAAACTTGTAGCTGCTGAAGAATCAGAAGTCAGAGTCGATATTTATGAAGACTGCCGATCGACAACACCATGTTGTCATCGATCGATATCGAAGCTCGAAATGGGCCAACTTATTGGTGACCGACTGAAAGGCCATATGTTCTACATATTTACAAGATTGTCCCATGGATAACTTTATACCTAGTATTTAGATGTTTTGCTATTGTGTGGGTAACAAACAAAACACAACATAAAAACAACACCTTCAATAGTTAGAAGCTTCTTAGTTTGATTGAGAGAGAAGATAAAAGACTCCTTCAGAGATTTGTATTGGACCTCCATTGTTTTTTATTCCTTATTGCATTTCATGATTTTTACTCACTTTATTATTATGGCTTTGCTTGTCATGTCTTAGTAGTTATCTTTGTTAGATTTAGGGTTAATTAAGGTTATGAAGGATTAGTCAAAACTATAGAATTTCTAAGGTAATATAGATATTCATAAATTGAATTCCTATTAATGCTTGTGTTCTTGAGTAGCTAACTAGACCCTGATCTTATGATTGTAGACAACTACGATAGTAGGTCCTCACTTGAATTGATTCTTTTGACCTAGGCTTCTAGGTACATGCAACAGCTGGTCTAGGAAGTTAGTGAACCAATCTAATTGGACAAGAAACCCGATTTAAGGTAGCCTTCAATCAATGCTCAAATCCTACAATCGGTCAACGACTCGTTCCATGTTCATTAGCGATAGCTAAAATACTGGACTCATAAATTGTTAGAATCACATGCGACAACTGGATATATATATACACTCGGTTTCTAGAATATCACACAAACTTTACCTTTTGTATCTCTATAATTCAGATTACATGAAATCCTATATCTAGTTATTTTATCAGATTTTCTTACAACCATCTAATCAACTGCTTAATTGTTTACTGCTATTTAATTACTTGCCTAGCTTAATCAACATAACTATAAATCTAGTGTCTGCCCACACTCCTTGTGGGTTTGTTCCCCAAGTACTACAACTGAACCTCTTATTTTAGAATGTAAGTTGCTCATAGGGTAATCTGAGAGCATATCAGACACCCAACCATCAGCATGAGTCGACAATAGAGGGGGAGCTTGTTATTTGAGTCCTACCAGAGTATGATGGATATTTTCAGTTGCCTTGAGTCCAGCTTACCACCCGCATGTCGGCCAGCACCTGAGATTTTCAGAAGATATCAAGTTGAGGAGTTTATAGTCGGCATTAATACAGATAAAAAGGGCTATTTAATGATTTTTACAGAAATATTGATACAATCTACTACCCTCTCAACAACACATTGTATGGTTAGGAAAATGTATGGAAGAGCTACAGATGAAAGTGGATTCCACACATGAGATCATTAAGAGACAGAAAGAGCACATACCCAAAAGAGAAGAGCATTCAGAATATTTATAAGCACCTGGTTCGAGATAAGCAGGAAATATTTTGATACTTGTTTCCCAACAAGTATTCCTTTACCTCCATACTAGCCAAAATATTCCAAAATTTCAAGCTAATGACAATAAACAAGCGCTAGATGGGAGGAAACCCATTTAGTAAATTTTTAAATTAGTTTAAATTTTTTTTGTTCTTTTACTGATTTTCGTATTCATTTTATTTCGGGTAAAAAACATGGAAAACAAGTCTTCACAAAAGCATCGGCCGACATCTGATCAAAATCGTTCGAAAAACCATCATGAGCATCCACCACCACTTCACTGTTTAAATTGAAACTAACCATCAGCGAGTAGGAATATCGATTTTCCTTGTTAACTTGTCCTTGTGATTTATTTTCCCATTAGTCTTGGACTTAATAACACTGGGGACATTATTGTTTGAGTCTGGAGGAACAATTATTAATATTGTGTTTTATTTTAAGCTTTAGTTTATGTATTTTATGAGTTTTATAGTGTTAAGAAGGGATAATGATTTTTTTTTCAATTTTACTTACTGTCTAACCACTCTGCAGCAACATGGATAGATTTACTGGTTGCAGGGTGTATTGAAAGGAAATACCAAAGTGGATCACCTGCGATTAACATCCACACTTGCTGAGAATGTTTGAAGGTATCAAAGCTGACTTCCAACCTAATTAACTTAATTTGCTTGTCTTGGGGTTTGGTATACACTGGATCAAATTTCTCCTGCAAGCATGGAAGGTAAAAGTATGTGTGTTTCTAGTTCCCTCTCTCTCTTTCTCTCTCTCACACACACACACACACACATGCCTGTATTTTCTACAAGCTCGTTTTCATACCTTTTATTGTTTCAAAACTCATTTAAGTTGTGTAATAAAAAGCTTTTGTTTTGGAGTTGGTAAGGTTTTTTTTGTGTAATATTTGGATTGAGAAAGATGAATATGAGTGACTTAGGATGGGACGATGAAGAGGCATTCCTCTATAGTGGGGTTCTAAGGAACTCAACTTGATTTTCTTAGAGCAAACTCAACTTCGAATCAAAATGATGATACTTTCAATGATAAGCTCTTTAGTCTCGTGGATTTCCCAACTCTAAGAATTTCAGCTGGAACGATGCCATTTTCTGGCAACAAACCATGTCAAGATCGGGACATCTAGTCCTAGGTTAAGGACAGAGTGTTGTTGAGAGCCTAATGAGGAAGAGGTTAAGAAGAGAGAGAGAGAGAGAGAGAGAGAGAGAGAGAGAGAGAGAGAGAGAGAGAGAGAGAGAGAGAGAGAGAGAGAGAGAGAGCGAGAGAGAGAGAGAGCGAGAGAGAGAGATAGAGAGAGAGAGAGAGAGAGAGAGAGAGAGAGAGAGAGAGAGAGAGCGAGAGAGAGCGAGAGAGAGAGCGAGAGAGAGAGAGAGAGAGAGAGAGAGAGAGAGAGAGAGAGAGAGAGAGAGAGAGAGAGAGAGAGAGAGAGAGAGAGAGAGAGCGAGAGAGAGAGCGAGGGGGAGAGAGAGAGAGAGAAAGCGAGAGAGAGAGAGAGCGAGGAGAGAGAGAGAGAGAGAGAGAGAGGAGAGAGAGAGAGAGAGAGAGAGAGAGAGAGAGAGAGAGAGAGAGAGAGAGAGAGAGAGACGAGAACGAGAGAGAGAGAGAGAGAGGAGAGAGAGCGAGAGAGAGAGAGAGAGAACAAGAGAGAGAGAGCGAGAGAGAGAGAGAGAGAGAGAGAGTGAGAGAGAAAGAGAGAGGGAGAGAGAGAGAGGGAGAGAGAGAGAGAGAGAGAGATATTTTAGTGTTTGCAGTCTATTTTAGGCTATTTTCAACTTCTGGTATGTTTTGGAGCAATGTAGAGATTATTTTAGTGTCGATCGACAACACCTTGTTATCATCGATCGACATCAAAGTGCGAGACGAGCTTTCCTGTGGGTGATCGACTGAAAGCCCACAAGGTCTACATTACAAGATTTCCCATAGACAACTTTATACTTACTATTTAGGTGTTTTGCTATGTTTGGGCAACACACCAACTACACCACAATAACCACCACCTTCAATACTTTCGATACTTTGAGTTTAATTTGGAGAGCAGATCAAGACTTCTTTGCAGATTTGTGGTGGAACTCCATTTTTTCTTATTCCTTATTATATTTCATGATTTCTTTTAAGTTATTAACATGCTTTGCTTGGTTATGTATGAGTAGTTCTCTTTGTTAGATTTAGGGTTAATTAAGGTGATGAAGGATTAGCGAAAACAATAGAATTGTTACAGTGATAGAGATATCCATCAATTGAATTGTTATTAATGCTTGTGTTCTAATGTAGCTAGAACCCTGACTTTAGGATTGTAGATAACTATGACAGTAGGTCCTCGCCTGAATTGATTTTTTGAGCTAGGTTTCTAGATAGATGCGACAACTAGTCTAGGAAGTTAGTGAGCCAATCGAATAGAACAATAAACCCGATTTAAGGTAGCCTACAATCGATCGAGGACTTGTTTTATATTCATTACTGAAAGCTAGATTATTGGACTTAGATAATTATTAGACTCACATGTGATGGCTTGATAATACACTTTAGTTCGAGTTCTAGAATATCACACACATCTTTAGCTTCTATATCTCTATAATCTTGATTACCCTGAACTACAAGATCTAGCTATTTTCTCATATTTCTTTCTTAAAAGAATCTAATTAATTGCTTTATTTTTAACTGTTATTTAATTACTTATCTACATTAATCTACATATCTATAAATATAGTGTGTGCCCACGCTCCTGTGGATTTGATCCTTAAATACTACAACTGAACCTCTTATTTGAGAGAATAAGTTTATCATAGGGTAATTTGAGAGCATATCAAATTTGGTGTTATTGCCAGGGAGCAATGGATTCACCACTAGATCTAATAGATAGATGTAGTCTAGTTTTTTTTAAATTACTTACTAAACACAAAAAAAATTCTTTGTCTTTGAGGTGCATGCCCAACAGTACAAGAAGCAAAAAGAAAAAGACCTACTGTTCTCAGACCCTGTTTAGTTTGAACATGCAAATCCGCAAAGGAAAGCACACTGCATCGATCAACACCAACACATCTTCGTCAACTGACCTTACTCTGCTAGTGTCAATCAACAGCAGTAGACTATCGTCGATTGACACTAATCCACGAGCAAGCAACATTCTGGCTACTCTTATTCTAACGACAGATGCGAATGGCGACCTGCATGACCAACATGGTCATCTGCGTAATGCAGCAGGTCAGAGAATTGATGGTCACGAGGCTGTAATCCCTGAACCAGAAGCAGATGCTCGAACCAGAACGTTGACTGACTACAACCATCCAAATCAATACTACTTTCCAGAAGAACGATTTCGAGCTGAAGACTGCATACTTTACACTTGTGGGATAGACACCTTTCCATGGTCACCCACATGAGCATCCGATGAACCATCTTGAGAGGTTTGAGGATCTAGTTTCGGCTATCAAAGCCAATGGAGTCCATGAGGACTATCTTTTATACAAGCTCTTCAAGTACTTACTAGCTGGAGATGCTTTAAGCAGTTACCAACCATGATTTCTTACACCCTTGGTATGACATCAAGAACACCTTCCTGCAAAACTTTCTTCATGATTCGCGATATGAAGACTTGATGAACATAATCTTTACATTCATACAGGATCCTGCAGAATCATTCTAGAGGATCAAACTCAAGTCTTGTCAGAGCGATTGTCCACACCATGGATTCAACGAGGTACAACTGCTTAGTACCTTTTCAAAGGCATCGCTCTGGTCTACCAGATGACTCTAAACACTACTAATAATGGTAACTACACTACCAGGAATCTAGAATAGGTTGTGAGACTTATTGAGAATTTGACATCTAGCAATATCACCAAAAACACTGACATAGAGAGAAGAATTTCGGCTTCTATACTTGGGAAGCAGCAGACGGATGAAGTTCAAGCCAAGTTGGATAATGTTCACAAGCTTCTCAAGAAGCGAGTGAGTTTTGTAGAAGGTGTAGAGGTTGTTGATACTAGTAATGAGGGCAAATAAGAGGATGTGAACAATATTAGTGGCACTAGTTTTCAGAAGTATGAGAATTAGGTTGGAAACAAGAACTCTTATGGCCCTGGTCAGAGAAGTAATTTCAACCAAAGTAAACAGTACCAGAAATCTTACAGCAACAACAAAAACAACATCAAGACATGTGGAGCTTCTTTTACCGAAACCTCCCACCAGCAACTCAAGAAGTAGACTGGAGAGTATGATTGATCAGGTACTTGAGGGTCACAAGAAGTTCACAGTGGGTTAAATGGGAAGATAGATGTTGTATACACCAACCTGAATGATAAGTTCGAAGCACTCAGAACCCATGTGAAAATGTTGGAGATTCAAGTGGTTCAGAACAGTGAGGCTGTTAGAAGACAAGAGGCACTGACTAAAGGTAAAGGAGAGACTGGAAAGAGACACCACGTGAATGCCTTGATAGATGATGATTTCTGGCAAGTGGTGAAGGAGGAAAAAACCGCAAGAAGGGGAATTCCAAGTCGAAAGTTCCATGTAATTTGGCAGTTCCCACTGGTGTCGTTCGACACCCGAGACAGATCATCAGTCAACTTCCGAGGAGGAACAGCTATCGATACCAGACGATGAGCACCGATCGGACCGTCCAGGCTGAGTTCGTAGCATCTTCCGTAACGGTCGGAAATCGATTGATACTCACACATGTTGTCCATCGACGATGACCAGTAACCTACCGAGTTTGCGAAGCATTAATGTGGAGGAAACTGAATGCTTCAAGACACACTTATAAGACTTCATCAGCACCCACATGCGACACTAATCATCAAAATAAAGATGCACCAGAGCCTATGCTCATTGAAGAGTCTACAGATGGACCAGTTTCTAAGAGAAAGAAGAACAAGGTTCCTAAATATCTAAGAAGAGAATCTAATGAGAAAGATATGGATAGTTTCACGAAGAGGATGATTAGGATCCTAGTGGACATGCCATTTGATGATGCTTATTGTGTCCTAGGACTCTGGATGTTTTTCAGAGAAAATAGATAAATTATAGAAGACATTGAGTGTATGTTCCACCATATCAGAGAGAAGCTAAAGCAGAAGACTAAATTGAAGAAGAAAAGTGATCCTCGGAAGTTCTTGGTACCCTGCATGATTGGAGGTCACAACTACCTTAATGCCCTCTGCAACACAGGTTCTGCAGTCAACATCATGCCAAGGTCTACAGTGCACCATCAGCCACCATGTTTTCATCGGTCGACAGCAAAGCGCGAGATGGACTGACTTGTTGGTGACCGACTAAAAGCCCCAAAGTTCCACATATTCACAAGATTGTCCGTAGATGACATTATACCTTAGTATTACGTATTTGTTATTGTTTAGGGAACACACCAACTACACCACAAAACCACAAACTTCAATACATAGAAGCTTTTGTTTTTTATTTGGAGAGAATATCCAAGACTGCTTCAGAGATTTGTATCGAAACTCCACTGTTTCTTATTTATTATTATATTTCATGATTTCTATTCAGTTTATTATCATGATTTTCTTAGTCATGTCTGATTAGTCCTCTTTGTTGGTTTAAGGGTTAATTAAGGTTATGAAAGATTATCCAAAACTATATAAATTGCTAAGGTGATAGAGATATCTATCAATTGAATTGCTATTAATGCTTTTGTTCTACAGTAACTAACAAGAACCCTGATTTTAGGATTGTAGACAACTATGTCAGTAGGTCCTCAACTGACTTGATTCTTTTGAGCTAGGTTGCTAGATACATGTGACAATTGGTCTAGGAATTTAGTGAACTAATCAAATAGGACAAGAAACCCGGTTTAAGGTAGCCGTCGATCGATGCTCAACCCCTACAATCGATTGACGAATCGTTACATGTTCATTAGCGAAAGCTAGAATACTTGACTTATATTGTTATTAAAATCACTTGCTCCCTGGATATCTATGCACAAGAGTTTGAGTTCTAGAATATTACACACACCTTTAGCTTATATATCTCAATAATTCTGATTACATGAAACCCTAGATCTAGATATTTTCTCATATTTTCTTACAACCATAAAATCAATTGCTTTATTGTTTACTTCTATTTAATTACTTGCCCAGCTTAATCTACATATTTATAAATCTAGTTGTGCCGACACTCCCTGTGGACACGATCTCTAAGTACTACAACCGAACCTCTAATTTGAGAGAGTAAGTTGCTCATAGGGTAATTTGAGAGCATATCAAAGAGCCTTTAAACTAAATATTGAACATGTAGAGAACATCATCTCCTAGGACAGTAAACGTTGTGCATGCAGAGAACTACCATTCCTAGAACTTGCATAATTAATTTCTTCTCGGTAATACTCCCCTTAAGCTTGAACACATTAAATGGTCAAGCTTGGAAATCATGAAAACCTCTCTCCTTACAAACCTTAGTAATGAAAACCCAGTAAAGCAAACCTTAATAAGTGAACACGAGTAGATACTCAATGATTAGAGCAATATGGACTAGAAAGATCAATGAGTCCCAATCTTGAGTGAATAGGCTCAATTGTCTTCTGCCTTGCTGCCTTTGTAAACACATTTGTTAGATGATCTTTACTCCTTGTGTAACATGGTAGGATTACTCCTTGAACGACCATTTGCCTCACTTTGTGATAATCAACTTCAATGTGTTTTATCTTCTCAGGAAACACAAAATTAGAAGCAATGTGAATGGCGGCTTGATTGTCACAATACATTATGATACGCATGTTTATTTATCCCCAAGTCCTTGAGAAGTCCCTTGATCCATACTAGCTCATTTCTAAGTTTCATCATTGTAGTATACACTTAAGAAGTTGAACAAGATACAACCTTATGCTTCTTCGTTTTCCAACTAACAATATTGCCTCCAATGAAAGTACAATACCTTGTGGTTGATCTTATATCCACTCTATCACCAGCCCGCATCACAGAGTCCAAATATCTCAGTGCTACATTAGAAATGCCTTGGCTTGGAGCCCCATTTAGATATCTCAAGATGTGGTCCACCATGTTCCAGTGATGCATCTTTGGAGCTTGCATATGTTGGCTTACCTGATTCACAGCAAAACAATGTCAGGTCTAGTAATAGTTAAATTGATAAGCTTACCAATCATCCTCATATAAAGTTTGAGATCTTCAAATATCAATTTAGATATCTCAAGATCAAGTCCACCATGTTCCAGTGATGCATCTTTGGAGCTTGCATATCTTGTGTTACCTTATTCACAACAAAACAATGTCACGTCTAGTAATAGTTAAATAGATAAGCTTACCAATCATCTTCATATAAGGTTTGAGAAATTCAAATATCAATTTAGATGTCTCAAGATCCAGTCCACCATGTTCCAGTGATGCATTTTTGGAGCTTGCATATGTTGGCTTACCTGATTCACAGCAAAACAATGGTAGGTCTAGTAATAGTTAAATAGATAAGCTTACCAATCGTCCTCCTATAAAGTTTGAGATCTTCAAATATATGAATGTCTTCAATCTCCCCCTCATGCAAGATTTCACACACATATTCAAGTGTAGTCTTGGATGAATTTCCTCCATGTTTACATGCATGTCCCAACAAATCAAGTGTGTACTTCCTTTTGGACAGGAATAATCCTTCCATAGATGTACAAATCTTAATCCTAAAAATATACTTTAGTACAACAAAATCCTTGATATCAAACAAAAAAAAATTAAGAAAGTGTTTAGTAGATTGGATGCTAACCTTGTCACTTCATGTTATGATGATATCATCAGCATAAACAAGAAGAACAATAATACCTGATGGTGAAGAGAGAGTGAAAGGAGTATCGTCGATTCAAACTTCCTAAAGTCTCTTCCATGAAGAATTGTGCTCAACTTGTTGTACCAGGCTCTGGGAGATTGCTTGAGACCGGAGATAGTTTTCTTCAATTCTCAAGACCAGGAGTTTAGAAACCCTTAAAATGTCATTTTAGAAGCACGCCGTTTTGGGAAGCAAGACGTTTCTGAAGTACGGCGTTTTCGGAAGAATTCTGTGTCAGGATAATTTATTTTAGAGAAATAAAAAGTTGAAATCATGACAGGAGCTAACCATGACGAGAAGTAAGCACGACGGGATGGAAGCACGACTAGTTTGCGAACGTATTAAATTCAGATAAAAATCTGAGATTGGTTGGTCGATCAGAGTCGGCCGTGTGGACGGACAGTAGAGATACACATGGATCAACACACGTCGCAGTCCAAGAGTGGAGGATGGGTGATCTAAGAAGCAAATTAGTTGTTTGTCACAATGCATGCGATCAATACATGCAGCAGGACATGTAGCAGCTCTCTGGCGTAACACATGTGGCCAGACCTTGCAGCAGGGCATGTGGATCGACCAATAAGCTTTGTGTCACAATGAATTTGATCACTACATCCAGCAGGACATGTAGCAGATCTGTGTCACAATGAATGCAATCAGTACATGCAGCAGGAAATGTAGCAGTTCAGTGGCGCGGTGCATGCAGCCAGTCCATGCAGTAGAACATGTGAATCGAAAATGCAGCTGTGTGGCATCTCACAAGCAGTCTGAACATGCAGGATGCCGGCTAGCGGTACTAGTGGTCGACCAATCAGCTGTTTGGCCGGACAGGTGGTTCAACCAAGCAGCTGGGTACACCTCGCATGCGACTAGCCCATGCAGATGGACAGCTGGTCGGCCACATGGCCTGAAATGGTTGGCGCTGCCTCCTATGTATACCCACGCCCACCCCCTTATTTCTTCATATTCAGATCACTTGAAAGCACTTCAAAATGTGAGAGAGAAATAAGAACGAAATTTAGAGTTTCGAGGTCAGTTACTCACCATGTTTTGGTCGACATCTAGAGAAGGTTTTGTTCAAGTGAAGATCAGTTTCAGACAAGAATATATTTTGAGTAGGTCGGGAAAGGGTTTGGATGGCATAAGGCAGACACGAGCCAAGGCACGTTCAGCCAAAAACAGTGAGTTATGATCAATTGTTTGTTAACTTGTTTTCATGCAGGGTCCCGTTTACTAGAAGTTAGATCATGGCAAGAGGCTGGGTCTAACTTATTAACATTTTGATTATTATAATAATTGAGGTCAATGAATCATGATTGGCTGAGTTGATAGCATGCTTACTAATTCCTTGAGAATGGTAGTTATCTAAAAAGTTACAATTGTGCTTAGGTTGTTTGGTTAGTTAGCAAATATTGAATGCTTAGATAATATGCTAAGTTTGTGGATAGGTAGGTATTCTGGAATTTAAGTCTTAGGCTAGGTTCTGGAACATGTGTGATTGTGATAGTTACGATTAATACTAGGAAACTTGAGTTGTTAACCATTTTTAGTACTATTTATGTGTTGGCCATATACAATTTGTGTAACCCACAATGCTAGGTATGTTAGGGGTGATTTAGTGTTCTCCAAACTTGTATCCTGTCGGTTCAAGGAAACCCTTATTCGCTGGAAGGAGAAGACTTAGAGAGACGGGGTCATGTCTTATGGCTTAGTGTTACACGTTGGTGTAACGGCCAACAGTGACCCGAATGATTTTGGGCTGCCGAGCGGTGACCCGAATGACTCTTAGCCGTGATAGGTTAAAATTTCTTTCTTCTAGTCTCCGTGATAGGGAGATAGGATATTACAGAGGATGGAGGAAGAACCTACTGTCACCAGGTCCTATATATATATATATATATATATATATATATTATAATGTAGAGGATTGTTCAACCCTAGTTTGAGTTGAGGTCGTTTGGTTGTGGTTAGCAAGTCATTAGAGGATATCATTTCATAACGTTAACTAACTTGCTATTATTTCCAGCTGCATATTTCTAATATTTCTTATCTTAAGCGAATCCATAAAATTGTGTTTAATTATTATTACGTGAACCTCTCGCATTGTCGATTTCAATGAACGGAGGAAAGTCAAGAAAACCTAACTTTCCTTAAGATCCCGGATTCCCTGCGTAAGCACACGAATTCAAAAAAAGAGGCAATAACAAGATATAGAAATATATTACACAGAGGCGTTTTATTGATTAAGACGAAGTAAAGTTACAGAGATTCACCAAAAACAAGATGGACGGAAATTCATCAACAGTGGAGAACAGAAGAACAAAATAGTAAAATGTTCTAAGTATCGAACTCGCTAGTCTAGCTGCCTAGATCCATAAGTTCTCCTAAATCTAACAATAACTTCCTTAAAAACTAATTATCCGATCCCCTTTCTCTTCTTTATATCAGGTCTCATTTCCTTTTTCTGCCCCGATTGAGTTTATCTTCCGCGGAAATCTTCCTTATCTTCTTGATTTTGCATAATTATCCCGAGAGTTTACAGTTATCTTCTTTTCCATTTATCCTTTCTGGAAATCCGGTAGAATGTCATTGCAAACGCGTTCATTCTCGTCTAAAAACGTAAGTGGGTTTTTATCGCATTTTAGAGCCTTTCGGGTAGTTTCTTGATTTTATCCATTTCTTTCGGAGAAATGTCCCTCATACGTTTATTTGATGTTGGTTCCGTAACTAATAAACCGATATTTTAATTGAGACAATGTTGGTGTTTAATTATTTGTTGTCGTTTATACGATTGACTTAAAGTTTTGGCGAGAAAACCAAGTTTTATGATTTTTATCGTAAAGCTTTAACGAATACTCCAATCGAGGCGAAACAAGAGACATCTTAGAAAAAGATAAGACATAGAGGATGATGAAGATGGTGTGGTCTAGTCACCCATGGGCGATTAGACTATGCTCCGTGTCTAGTCGCCCATGGCGACCATACTATGTTCCATGTCTGATCGTCCATGGGCGACTAGATGGTATTGCTTTTCTAGTCGCACAATGTCTTTGTTTCTTATCTCCCATGGGATACTAGACGGTGCGAATCAAGTCACCCATGGGCGACTAGACAATTTGTGCGGTTCTTCCTTGTCCTGAATCTCATCTTTTTCAGAATGTTCGGAATGAGTTTCCTTGGAGGATAGCCTTAGCGATCTTGATGTTGACTTCAAGATTACCGTTTTTGACCCCAAAAGTTAGCCCCCCCCTCCCAGATCGTAAGTTTCGAGTGCACCTCTTATTAGTGAGTGATTTACGTTTAATTGGAATCTATGGCCATGAACGTTTTGCGATATAATCACAAATATTTTATCGATTATTTTAATTGTGGAGAGACTTCTATAAGTATCGGACCTTCACTCCTCATTCATTCCACACTTCTCCAACTTTTCATATTTTCTTTCTTGAGAGATTTTTTGAATCAAGCTGACTTCCTCTCACGATGAGAAAAGAAACATTGAATCTAGGATAGGCGCTGCCCTTCAGGCGAGTTTGTTGAATTCTTCTCCTCCTGGGGTCATTCCAACTCATGCGGCTGAGTACTTTGATTTTTGGGAAGAGCTGACTCACTGTGATGCCGAGGCGGGGAGGTCCGTCCACATTTATTTGGTGGATCCCTCCATCGCGACTGCCGCCTTGAACCCTATTTCCGAGTTGCCATCTTCCTCTCTGACCGTTCCTGAAGTTGGAGTGACTGAGGCAGAGGTTTCAGTACAACCGGCAGGTTCTTCTACAACTTCGGTTTCTGTTACCGATGCTGAATGTTGGGGTCAAAATCGGTTACGACGGAATCAAAGCCTGAAACTTCCCAGAAAAAGTCCTCTTTAGAAAAAAAAGATAAGAAAAGAAGGCGGGAAAATGAAATAAAGTTTTGTATAAATTCTGAAAGAACTAATATTATAAGTCCTCAAGCATATAGATCCCGAGTATCAGAACAACAAAATAATTGTGGGTCTCTATCATTCGACTCACCCTTGTGGTGAGTTGGACCGAGCACGATGATCAACTTGCCCGTTCGGCGAGTTGGACCAAGAGCAATGGTCTAACTCGCCGCCCAGTTGACCAAGAGCGACAGTCAACTCGCCAAATCGGCGATTTGGACCAAGACCGATGGTCAACTCGCCCGTTCGGCGAGTTGGGACGAGCACAACGGTTAACTCACCCATTCGGCAAGTTGGACCGAGCACGACGGTCAAACTCACCATTCGGCGAGTTGGACCGAGCACGACGATCAACTCGCCCGTTCGGCAAGTTGGATCAACCAATTCATCTTTGTCTTGTCCTCATAGCCTCCTTTTCGGGGTCAGGAAGAAATTTTTCTGTTTTTATCTCAATCGGAGTTTTCATTTGAACTTTATGACTTAAATGATTTACTTTCTCGTACGAGGTTCGAATTATTCATATCATACAGAAACGGTTAACTAAAAACCTAATGCTAGCTCCAGTAGACGGGGAATTCAAACTTTCTTTGAACGACGTTGGTGCGGAAACGTTCTTTGGATAAATCGTAAAAACACTTAAGTCGAAAGACGGCCCGAGAAGATCTACAACGCGGCTAAAGGCCCACTCACGTTTTTATACGAAATTAATCTCAATCCCTATGACTGTTCGTCTTTTGTATTGCAGGAAAAGATAAATGTCAGGTTTAGAACATATATATCAAGTTCAAAAGATAAATGTAAAGTTTCCGAAGATAAATAGGAACTCGCCGACGGCTCTTACCCCTTAGGCTTACCTGTTGTAACGCTCAAGCCACAGATTCAGAATAAGATCTTCTTTGCTCTCTTTTCGTTGAGGTACATATTTGGGGTAAGATAATTAAAGAATGGGAGAAGAATGGTTGGGACAGTAAAATGGTACGAAGATCATCCGGGTAAAGGGATGAGTTACCATGCGCCTATTCTTGGGTATTTACCCTTATCCATCCATGGGAGAGGAAGAAAGGATAAGCCTTGACAGGCTGGAACAGCTGGAAAGTAACCAACATCTGGTCAAAGAAGCTAGATACCACTTGAATGGATCTCCTTGCCCATGATTCAAATTAGGCGCTCTTACCCCTATTCTAGACCACATGATCCATCCTTTGTTTCTGAAAACCCTTGTAACCACTACTCTATATATTTGTAATCTCATATTAATGAATAAGGTAGACAGTTCATAATCCTCTCCTAGACTCCTAAACATGATTACATTTTAGACTTGTTCTTTGGTCAAGCCTTCTTTCTAATCTCTAAACTATCATCAAACCTAAGATTATCTAAAACATTTTATGGTATCATAGCCAGGTTCCTCATAATATGGGTTTGATTCCCTCAAAGACTAAAGACATTTGGATCTCATCCTTTGTTCAAGACAATCAAGATGGAAAACAACAAGACTGTGGTTCCGGTTACACTCAGGGGAGGATACTACCTCCT
This sequence comes from Moricandia arvensis, assembly GCA_905132765.1. Classification (NCBI taxonomy): domain Eukaryota; kingdom Viridiplantae; phylum Streptophyta; class Magnoliopsida; order Brassicales; family Brassicaceae; genus Moricandia; species Moricandia arvensis. The sequence goes on from CAJHQP010005535.1 coordinate 24,831, forward strand.
ATGGTCTGGGTTGGTGAAGACTGCTGTGGGAAGTAAGGTTTTGTGGGGACATATCACGTCTGGTGAAGATCCAAAACTCATTATTGAGGATGAAAATGATGAGGAGGATCTCACAAGCGAGGAGGACAAGTGGTTGAAAGAAGACATGCTGGTTTTGTCTACTCTCCAAAGCTCGTTGGATCCCTCAATCTTGGAGGCATATAGCTACTGTGAGAAGGCAAAAGACATTTGGGATACACTCAAGAAGGTGTATGGGAACATCTCAAACCTGAGTAGGGTGTTTGAGGTGAAGAGGGCAATCAATAATCTGTTTCAAAAGGACATGGAGTTTACGAGACACTTGGGAAAGTTTAGGGCTTTACGGTCGGAGCTTCAGATGTTGAGGCCAAACACTACTGAATAAGATGAACTGAATGAGAGAAGAGAGCAAGACAATGTCTTTGGCCTCTTGCTGGCCTTACATCCCACTTACAATTATCTGATTAAGTACATACTTAGACCATCTCCAATGTATTTTGCTATTTTTACTTCTAAAATAGAAGAACTCTATAATAGAGGTGAGATATGCTCCAATGTATTTCTCGAAAATAACAATCTTCAAATATAGAGTAAAAAATAGAGGAATGCTATTTCTTCCTCTATAAATAGAGGAAAAAATAGAGATCTCTATTATAGAGGAAGAAATAGAGGTAGGTTGGAGTAATTTAACTTCTAAAATGCTATTATAGAGGTGAAAATAGCAATGGGTTGGAGATGCTCTTAGGGCCGGAAAACTTCCTGATCTAGAGGATGTATGCGCCCAAATTCAGAAGAAGCAAGGGTCTCTTGTACTCTTTGGAGCTAAAGGAGAGCTCTCTCTAGCCAATCAAGTTGAAGTTCCTCAAGGAAATGGAGTCATGCACAACCGGTTTGAAGAGAGGAAGTTCAATGGGAGATGTGATCATTGTAAGAGGCATGGACAAAAGAAGAGTCAGTGCTGGATATTACACCCACACTTGAAGCCTGCTAAGTTCATGAAGGACAAGGATGCAAGAGCTCACCTCTCCTATGGAACCAGTGAGCAACATGGGACAAGTGCTGCTGGGAAAAGTGCTGCGGGTACCTCTAAGCGGATCAATGAAGGAGATGGACGAGAGATGGTGGCCATGTCAACACAAACCACTCAACCAAGTAACCAAAGGTTCAATGAAAATGATTTGATTAGGAGATCAGACATTGATGCTCCAATCAAGATCTTTAAGGACAATGGTAACATCCTTGGGTATTCTTTTGATGCGTCCTTGGTTAGAACTGGTAGTATTTATCACTCTATGACTGAGTATGACCCACATAATAATCTAGATTAGTCTAGGATTGCACATGAACCAGCTAGAAGTTGTCATTAATATAATGCTTGTAATATGACTAAACCTTTGATAATTGACTCTGGTGCATCCCATCATATGATTAGTGATCCTAGACTTATTAAAGATATTGAATATGCTCATGGTCATGTAATGATAGCTAATGGTGAGAAGGTCCCAATCAAGGGAATAAGCAATCTAAAATTGTTTGGTAAAGAATCTAGTGTCTTCTACATTCCTAACTTCACTTCAAACTTGCTATCTGTGAAAAACTATACTTCTAATTTACAATGCATTGTGATCTTTAGCCCTAATGATGTGAAATTTCAGGATATTCAGAGCAAGAGACTAATTGGGAAAGGAGTAACCAAGGGAGACTTATATATGCTAAAAGATCTTACTCATGTTTCTGATTATGTCTACTCATTTACTTCTGCTTCTATGTTGAATAATGATGCCTGGTGGCATGCTAGACTAGGTCATCTCATGTTAGAGCTTTAAACTTGATGTTTCCAGGTGTGGTGTTTAAAATAATTAGTGTGAAGCTTGCATTTTAGGCAAGCATTGTAAGACTGTTTTTCCAATATCTAGTACTACTTATGATAAATGCTTTGATTTGGTTCATTCAGATGTGTGGACTGCACCTTAATTGTGTATGGATAATTATAAGTACTTTGTGACATTCATTGATGAAAAATCTAAATAAACCTAGATAACTTTGATTCCATCTAAGAATAGGGTTCTTGATGCATTTAAGTTCTTTCAAACTTATGTAACTAACCATTACAATGCTAAGCTTAAATTTTTTAGATCAGATAATGGTGGGGAGTATACAAGCCATGCTTTCAAACAACATCTTGCTCAACATGGAATCTTACATCAAACAAGTTGACCTTACACTCCTCAACAAAATGGTGTGGCCGAGAGAAAGAATAGGCACCTTATGGAGGTGGCACGGCTAATGACGTTTCACTCCAATGTCCAAAAACGTTTCTGGAGTGATGAAGTGGCATCTGCATGCTACTTGATCAACCGCATCCCCACCAAGGTTGTTCAAGACCAGTCTCCATTTGAGGTCTTGAACAAATACAAAAATATTCTATTGAAAATAGGTAATCGAGGAGGTGCTCTTGGCCCGGTGAATACTTAAAGGTTCTAACTAGGGAGCCCGCAAATCCCAAAAACACCTCCATTAGATTATCTCCGGGTGTTTGGGTGCCTTTGCTTGTGCTAGACCCTGGTGAACTACGGAACAAGCTTGAAGCCAGGAGTGTCAAGGCTATTTTATTGGGTATTCAACTACGTAGAAGGGGTATAAATGCCATGATCCAGTGAGTAGAAGGGTGTTAGTTTCAAGACAGCTGAAGTTTGTGAAGCAAAAGGTTACTATGTAGAAAAGAAGTGGACAGACTAGGAAGAGTTATCCCAAGAATCAGATAGAGCAACTAATCTGAAAATGATTCTAGAAGTACTTGGTATTGGTGTTACTGAAGAACCAAAGAATGCACCTCCAAGACGGAAGGTTGCACCACAATCACCCTACCTCGACCATGAGGGGGGGGGGGGGGGGGGGAATGAACCTAGACCTAGTAAGGTGGATTTTCATGATCAAGGTGGAAGTGAGAAACAACAAGGAAGAGATTGGAAATGATGCTGGGGGAAAAGAAAAATATCTAGATGAGGCGGGTGAACTAGATCAACCAAATTGACCAGGACAGCCGGGTAGACCAGATCGACCAAGGCCGGGTGAACCATATGGACCAATGAATTGGATTCTTCCCGCAGGAGGCACTCTACTGAGAAAAGATGGGGTTGTTGAACATGTGGATGATCAGGGACAGGAAGAGGATCAGCCTGGTTGAGAAGAAGTGCAAGGTTGAGGAAGGAACCGCCAAGATCATTTGGTGCAAAGACTTACCACAATGCACAAGCTGTGGAACATCCCTCTCAAGTTGTGTGTTCACTTGCTAAGTACCCTGAAGAGCATTGTGCCTTCATGACCAGTCTAGATGAAAATGCCATTCCTAGATCATATGAAGAAGCTATGATGGATAAGGCATGGAGAGAATCAGTAGGGGATGAAGCTAATACTATGATCAAGAAGGACACTTGGTATGAGAGTGAATTACCAAGAGGGAAAAAGGTTGTGTCAAGTAAATGGATCTTCACAATCAAATATCTTGCGAATGGGAAGGTGGATAGGAGGAAAACAAGACTGGTTGCAAGAGGGTTCACCCATACGTATGGAGAATACTACATTGACACTTTTGCACCAGTGGCTAAACTTCACAAAATCAGAATAGTGTTGTCCCTGTCAGTGAATCTGGAATGGGGTCTTTGGCAGGTGGATGTGAAAAATGCCTTCTTGCAAGGAGAGCTTGAAGATAAAGTTTACATGTATCCTCCACCTGGTTTGGAGAACTTGGTCAAGAATAGAAATGTGTTGAGACTAAAGAAGGCTATTTATAGCCTTAAACAGTCACCAAGCGCTTGGTACAATAAGTTAATCACAACTTTGAATGATAAGGGGTTTAGGAATTCTGAACTCGATCACACCCTCTTCACACTCACAACTCCCTCAGGTATTGTTGTCCTCCTTGTGTATGTTGATGATATTATTATCACTGGAAGTGACCAAAATGGTATCAACTTGACAAAGGAGTTTCTAAAGTCAGTATTTGAAATCAAAGACCTCGGAGAGATTAAATACTTTCTCGGAATTGAAATATGTAGATCCAAGGAAGGATTGTTCATGTCCCAAAGAAAGCATACACTTGATCTTTTGAAAGATTAGGGAAAGACAGCCAAAATGCCCTTGGAAGATGGATACAAGGTCCCACGTGAGGGCGAGACTGAAGATATCAAACCATTCTGTGACCCTGAGCTCTATAGGAAGCTTGTTGGTAAGTTAATATACTTAACTATTACACGACCTGATATATGATTTGATGTGAACCAGATGAGTCAAACATATGCAGCTCCAAAGGAGCATCATTGGCGCATAGTGGAAAGGATCTTGATGTATCTAAATGGATCACCAGATCAAGGATCTGGATGGGGTGCAATAGGAACACTGAAGTTGTTGGTTACTATGATGCGGACTGGGCTGGTGATAGAGCTGATAGGAAATCTAGTAGTGGCTATTGTACATTCATTGGTGGAAACCTGGTTACATGGAAGAGCAAGAAGCAGAAGGTGGTCTCAAGTTCTAATGTAGAAGCTGAGTATAGGGGGAATATTGAAGTTGACAAACGAGTTGGTTTGGATCAAGGGAATACTAAAGCACTTGGAGATTTATCAAACTACCCTTATGGTGATGCATTGTGACAACCAAGCTGCCACACACATTTCTTCCAACTCGGTGTTCCATGAGAGGACTAAACATATTGAGGTTGATTGCCATAAGGTAAGGTAGATGATTGTACAAGGAGTCACACTGCCATGCTACACTAGAAGTGAGGATAAGCTAGCTGATGTGTTTACTAAAGCTGCAAGACAGAAGACAATGGAGTCCATTCACATCCGTTTGGGACTCATTGATCTCACTAAGCTTAGCTAATCACCTCGCTATGGGGTATTTACTCTTTTTCCCTCAACAAGGTTTTTTCCCAATGGGTTTTCCTTGATGAGGTTTTTATTGAGGGTATCTCATAGCATTCCAAGCTTGACTTGTTCCACATGGTCAAGCTTGAGGGGGAGTGATAAGTTGAGGTACATATTTGGGTAAAGAATTAAAAAATAGGAGAAGAATGGTTGGGACAGTAAAATGGTAAGAAGATCATCCGGGTAAAGGGAGGATTTACCATGCGCCTATCCTTGGGTATTTACCCTTATCCATCCATGGGAAAGGAAGAAAGGATAAGCCTTGACATGCTGGAACAGCTGGAAAGTAACCATCATCTGGTCAAAGATGCTAGATACCACTTGAATGGCTCTCCTTGTCCAGGATTCAAATTAGGCACTACTACCCCCCCCCCCCCCCCATTCTAGACCACGTGATCCATCCTTTGTTTCTGAAAACCCTTGCAAACTCTACTCTATATATTTGTAATCTCATCTTAATGAATAAGGTAGACAGTTCATAATCCTCTCTTAGACTCCTAAACCTGATTACATTTTAGATTTGTTCTTTGGTCAAGCCTTGTTTCTAATCCCTAAATTATCATCAGACCTAAGATTATCTAAAACATTTTATATAAGGACGTCGAAGTTGAAGAAGCAAGGACATACACAATTCTTTACTCAGAGAAAACATAGCACTTAGAGAAATTTAGGCATATTTCCGTTATTCTGTTATCGAGATGTGACTCAACTAGGTTTAATCAGGTCTTACAAGGTTATAAATAGGAACTCGACAACGACTCTTACCGCTTAAGGTTACCTGTTGTAACGCTCAAGCCACAAATTCAGAATAAGATCTTCTTTGCTCTCTTTTCGTTTTATTGAATCATAATAATTTTGTTCGTTCTCATTGTTTGATTGCTTGGTGAGTGGTTTGGAAGATATCAAGGACCTCTGGGAAAGTTAGGTTTACTTAGCTTTCCTATATTTATCGAAAAATCGACAATGCCAATTTTGATTCCCAGACTGAACAAGCTCCTTATTCAATGCTTTCTCCTCCAGCCAAGAGAGAAATTGTCTTGGGTTACGTGTATAGTTGCGCCAAGGGTTCGTATGAGGGCTGGTACAAACCCCGAGAAATATAAGAAGAGGAGATGCATCATAGGAAGTGAGATGGGCCTTCGCCCCTAGGGGCCTCTAGTTCGAGTTTGATAATGTCGTATCGTGCGAAGTTTTGCTTTAAGACTCTTTTCGGTGTATTAGATCTTTTCTCGTTTATCTTTGTTGCGCAGTTCATATCTTTGATTGATGGAATGATTAGCGACTGCGGGTTAGAGGTCTAGCGTCTTTCGAAAAGCTTTCTGAGTTGAAGGTAGATCGTTACAGCTTGAGGCGAAGTTCGGGGCTATCGAGGAAGTCCATTCTCTTGAGGTATGGGGTTGGAGAGTCGGATTAGCGAGTTAGAGACGGATCTTGGGAAGACAGCGAGTTCCTTGCTCAAGAAGAAGAAGGCTGAGAAGGCCAAGGCTTCAGAGTTGCGGCGTTTGCAGCGTCATATTGACAACGAAGAAGGCTTGACGAGCTGCAGGGTCGCGGAGGCTAATGCCGAGCTTCAGGATTGATTGGTGAGGGTTGCTAGTTCCCTTGACTTCCTGATTGATGTTCACGGAAGGGATCTTGCTTTGGCAGTCATCGAAGGGGCCGTTCATCTACTTCAGAGCGGAGAAAATCCATCTATAAAGGCTGAAGAGGCCGGGCTGTCTGTTCGTAAAACAGAACTGGCAGCCGTTGAGGGAGATTTTGATTTGATTCACGCTGATATGAAGTCCGAGTGCATTCGTCCACCGCCTTCGGATATCCTCAAGGGGCAGGATCCTGTGGACATTGAGCTTCAAGACGTGGTCGCGGGAGGCGCAGGTGACGCGGACGAGGTCCCATATCTCGCCGATGAGGTCCCATATCTCGCCGATGAGTAAGGTTATAGTCCCGTTTTTGATGTTTGATTTTAATTTTTTCTGTGTATGTTTGATCTGGCCGTGTGGGGCCATGTTTTATGTTTGCTGGATTTGCCGTATGTGGCTTTGAAACCCTGCCATTTCGTGGCTTTTCTAATAAACAGTGTATTGAATTTGGAAAGCTTAAGAGCGTGTGTTGACGGAAAAATACGAGTTTTCATCTCATATCTAACTCTTTGCGAATCGTCACATTCTTCGTTCCTTTTTGGCGAAAGATTTGAAATCGTATGAATGTACGAACATAAGCGAAGAGACATATTTTAGGATCTAGTATCGGTTATATATCATGCCTTGAGATGTTCGAGACCAGTGTGCTGGTTTTTGGGCACGACCTAGGCTTAGTAATGGATTAGAGTTTGCGGTGACTATTTCGGCTTACGTCACTCGTAGCATATTCGATCTGGATCCATGTCAATATTGAAGTATGCGATGAGTTCTCTGCTTCTATGAATTGTTTTGATAGGGAACCGAGCATCTATCCAAAGAGAATTTTCAAGTCATCTGGAAGTGCTGACAAAAATTTCGGCTTTCTTTTATAGCGTGCTATTATCCTTGTGTCAGATGTTGGAGAGCTATCTCTATGGAGGAGATGGCTTAGTTTGCTTAGGAAGTTAGAGTTGTTTGTTGTGATCAGCAACAAACATGATGGTAGATGTTACCATTTTGATTCTTCGCGAAGAGTAGGTGTTTGAGAAGATGTTAGTGCGTATGATTGTTTAGGCTTCCGAGATGGTGGAGGTTTCATCTAGCAAGGTATTTTGTGAAAAATCGGTTTCTTCAAGCGTTTGCGACGTCTCGCAATGCTGAAGGTTAGTTTTTCTTTGGTTTGCCGCAGTTCTTGATTGAACATTTTCAAGCTTGAAGAGTTTATCGGTTGTTGAATATTTTTGGTGATATTAATTTTTTCAAAAATTGTTTGTTGTTTCTCGGGCATTTTATTTTAAGCGTTTTGTTTGCTTGTTCGTAGCCTTGAAGTGTAACTTTGTATGAGAGGTTAGTGAGACTTATTGTAAGTTTGTCCGCGTTTTCTATATTGGTTACTTTGTTTTAAAAATATCGAGTCTGAGCGAGCGGATATTTAGAAAAAGGGAGTATGCGAGTATACATTTACGTATCCACTCCCTCCCCATTTTTTGAGAGGGGGACAGTTGAGCTCATCTTGTGACGAATTGCCTACGTACCCCTTTCAGGGATCAAGCCGTCTCATAGTTCATTTTGTTGTGATGCGATTTTTTAGTGATAGTATTTCTTGAGGTACATCGCGTTCCAGATTCTCAGAATTTTGAAGTCTTGCATGTTGGAGAATTCGTATGCACCTGGTCGGACAACTTATATGATTTTGTATGGCCCTTCCCAGTTTTTACCAAGTTTTCATGCGTTACGTTCAACGGTGTTCTCGAAAACTTTGTGTAGGACTAAGTCCCCTTCCTTCAATCTGCGGCTATGTACGTTCGAATTGTAGTACTTTGCGGCCGCTTGTTGATAATTTTGAATTTGCACAACGGCCTCATCCCGACAATCGTTAATGAGGTCGGGATCATCTAATAGCATCAGATTTTTCAAGTCTTAGCGTTCTAGGAGTAATCTCCTGCGGATTTCGGGAACTCGACTTCCACCGGGATCATGCATTCTGATCCATAGACGAGGGCAAAGTGTTTCTCATGTTGCTTGTCTTGATGCGGTTTCTCATGTTGCTTGTCTTGGAGTCATCGGATGTGGGACCATAAGACCCCTTCGAGCTCTTCGGCCCATCGACCATTTTTCGCGTCTAAGTGCTTCTTAAGCCCATCTAGGATCGTTTTGTTAATAGTTTTGGTCTAGCCGTTACCTTGCGTGTATCTGGGAGTTGACTTGGTTAGTCTTATATTCCATTTCTCGCAAAACTCTTTGAATCTAGTCAAGATGAACTGAGATATATTCTTTGTTACGATTTTGTACGAGATTTCGTGCATGCAGGTGATATTTTTCCATACAAAGCTTTCGACCTGGGCGTCCTTTATGCTGGCGTATGAATCTGCTTTAATCTATTTTGAGAAGAAATCTGTTAAGGCTATTAGAAAGTGTTTATGTTTGGAGGACCAACGATGTCCAAAGACCACTGCATGAACGGGTAGGACGCTAAAATTGACGAGAGTACTTCTGCGGGTGGATGGATTGTTGGTGTGTTTCTTTGCATTTTTGCCCTTTAGTGCAAATCTCTCGCAATTTTTGATCATCGTTGCCAAAAGTAACCGTGGGGTTTTATTTTGATTGCGAGGGATCTCCGCCAGAGTGGTTTCCGCAAGATCCAGAGTGGACATCTTCTATGATTTTCGGTGCTTTGTCTCTTTCCACGCAGGTCATGGGTGGTCCGGCGAACCTCCATTTATAGTGTTCTCTGCCTACTAGGACGTATAGCGCGGCCTGGGTTTTGATTTTTCAGGCCGCCCACTTTTCTTCTGCCAGCGCCCCGTTGGCGATATACAAAAGGATTCTTTCCATCCATGGCTTATAGCAACTGTACTCGGATTGTTCAGAATTGTCCTCCAACAAGATGTCATGTCATCATCCTAATCTGAGTTGATTATGTTTACAATGACCGGTGGGCCGATGCTTGGATTCTCTATGAATTCCACAGGGATTACTCTTCTGAGTCCAGGATCTGAGCTTTAAGATAAGGCTGCTAGGGTGTCAGCCTGGACGTTTTCCGCGCAGGGAATTCGAGTGAGAGCGAATTAATCAAAATTCTGACCTAGATTCTGGATGATTTTTAGGTATGCATCCATCCTCTTGTGTCTTGCTTTGTATTCCCCGCTGTATTGGTTTGCTACTAGTTGGGAGTCGAAATACGCATAAATATTACGTATCTTGAGACCATGAGCTAGCCGCAAACTTGCGACGAGTTCTTCGTACTCAGCTTTGTTGTTTGAAGCATGAAAAATTAGTCTAAACGATTTCTCCAACACTTCCCCAATCGGCAACGTGAGTCAAATTCCAATCCATGAGCCTTGTTTGGAGGAAGACCCGTCGACATGAAGGGTCCACGTCAAATTTGGTTCTTGGTTTCTGATCCCTCTGTGGGGAGTTCTACCAAGAAATCGGTGAGTACTTACCACTTTGCACAAGTTTTCCCCCGATACTCGAGGACATATTCACATAGTTTGACTGCCCACTTTGCTAGCCTCCCTGATTGACTGGGGCAGTGCAAAATCATTTGTAGCGGGAACGATGTGAGGACTACGATCGCGTGCGATTGTAAGTACGGTCTCAGTTTTCGTGATGAAATCACGATGCCGAGTACCAGCTTCTCCATTAGAGGGTACCGTATCTCGGCATCCAGCAAGGTTTTGCTTACGTAAAAATTTGATTTTTGCTCTCCGCGTTCTTATCTGATGAGAACGCTGCTTACAGGCGTCGTGGATACTATGATGTATAAAAAGAAAGGCTCCCCTTCAACGGGTTTCGCAAAAACTAGGGGAGTGGTCATGTAATGCTTTAACTGTTGGAAAGCTTTTTCGCATTTCTCGGACCACTATAATTTTTTTTTCGCTTTTAAGGTGTCATAGAAGGGTAAACATTTTTCCCTTGATCGCTAGATGAAGCGACTCAGTGCTGCTAATCTCCTTGTTAACCTTTGTACTTCTCGCTTTGTCCTTGGAGAGGCCACTTCAATCGGTGCATTGATTAGTTTTGGGTTAGCACTGATTCCACGATATGTAACTAGATATCCTAGGAACTCGCTTAATTCCACTGCGAACCAGCATTTGGACGGGTTTACTTTCATGTTTTGAGGTTTAGTCATTCGAAACAGTACTGCAGGTGGGCAACACGTCCTTTGAGATATTTTACGAGCATATCATCGATGTAAACATCCATAGTTTTTCGAAGTTTATAGGAGAATACGCGGTTTACAAGTCGTTGCTAAGTCGGACCTGCGTTCCTGAGACCAAGAGGCATAACTTTGTAACAATAGGTGCCGCGATCTGTGATGAATGCAGTTTTCTCGCGATCGTCGGTATTCATCATAATTTGGTTGTATCCTAAGATAGCGTCCATGAAAGACAGGAGTTCGTTCCATGTCATTACTTCTACCAAGTGATCGATGTGTGGTAATGGGAAACTATCTTTAGTGCATGCCTTGTTGAGATCGGTGAAATCAACGCAAAACTCGCCACTTTCTGACCACAACGAGTTTGCGAGCCAGTCTGGGTATCTTACCTTTGTTATGGATCGGACTTTCAGGAGTTTATTGACCTCGTCATTGACTGCGGTGGCGCGCTCTGGTCCCAGCTTTCGTCCTTTTTGTTTCACGGGTTTCAAATTTGGGTTGATGTTGAGTTCGTGACATGCTATGCTGATGCCGATCCCTGCCATGTCTTCCACAGCCCAAGCAAACGTGTATAGTTTTTTTTTAGATAGGCTATAAGCTCCGTTTTCAAGGGCTCGCAAAGTTTAGCGCCAATTTCAATGCAATGCTCAGGGAATTTCACGTAGAGATATATTGAGACAATGGGTTCGCAAGTTGGTTCGTGATTTCTTCTATGGCCTATGCTTTCCGTTTTTGCCAAAAGATTTTCGTCTCATCTTGTTTTAGGGAATTTTCAACGGAATTTGATTTATTTTTCTTGCTCCACATATTTTCGGCCATTGAATGCTTTCGCTTCAATTCCTTGGTAAAATAGACTTACGACATTTTTCGATCTCCCCAGATTGTCTAGATTATGGAGTTAGATGGAAATTTGACACACAAGTGGTATGTCGAAGGTATAGCTTGCATGTAATTTAGCCATGGAACACCCATGATTATGTTGTACAAAGCAGGGCGATTGACGACTAAAAATTCCATGACTTTGGTTATGCTCCAAGCTTTAACCACAAGGTTAATTGAGCCGAGGGTCATGGTAGCTTCTCCTGAGAATCCCACTATTGGACTCAGACCCTCTGTTATTTCAGAAAGCTTAATTTTCATTCTTTCGAGGGTATCTTTGAAGATAATATTGGTCGAGCTTCCAGTGTCGACCAATACTCTTGCGACATCAATATCCTGGATCGTCAACTCGATGACAAGGAGATCTTGTGAGGGTTGGCATGATCGGCCGTTTCTCTATCCTTGAAAGAGATAGTGGTGCTGTCTGTTTGATTAGATATACCGCGTCCTGATCGGTCAGTGATTATAATGTTAGAGAATCCGACCCCAATCCTTCTAGCGTCAAACTGTGGGAACCAAAATTTCCACTGTCGATTTTAATGAACAGAAGAAAGTCAAGAAACCCTATCTTTTCTTAAGGTCCCGGATTCCCTTCGTAAACACACGGATACGAAAACGAGACAGTAACATGATATCTAAAGATATTGCACAGAGGCGTTTTATTTATTAAGACGAACTAAAGTTACAGAGATTCACCAAAAACAAGAGGGACGAAAATTAGTCAACAGTGGAGAGTAGAAGAAATATAACAGTAAAACGTCTAAGTATCAAACTCACTAGTCTAGACGCCTAGATCCTAAGTTCTCCTAAAGTTAACAATAACTTTCCCCAAAACCTAATTTTCAGATCCCTTTCTGTTTGTTTTGCTTCTTTTTTATATAGGTCTCCAAGGTTGTTCGCTTTTCTGTTTCTGCCCCCGATTCGAGTTTATCTTCCGCGAAAATCTTCCTTATCTTTTCGATTTTCCATAATTTTCCTGAGACTTGACAATTATCTTCTTTTCCATTGATCCTTTGTGTAAATCCGGTAGACCGTCATTGCAATCGGGTTCATTCTTGTCTAAAATCATAAGTGGGCTTTTATCGCGTTTTAGACCATTTCGGACCGTTCTGTAATTTTATCCTTTTTTTGGAGAAATCGTCCCTCATATGTTTATGTTATGCTGGTTCCGAAAAATAATAAATCAATCATGTAAATGGGACAATGTTGGTGTTCAAGTTAACCTTTGTCGTTTTACATGATTGACTTGAAGTTTTGGTGAGAAAACAAGTTTCACGATTTTTATCGTAAAACTTTAACGGAGACTCCAAGCAAGGCGAAACAAGAGACATCTTTGAAAGATAAGACAAAGCGGATGACGAAGATGGTGTGGTCTAGTCGCCCATGGGCGACTAGACAATGTGTGTGGTTCTTCTTCGTCCAGTCATTATTTCGGAATGTTCGGAATGAGTTTCCTTTGGAGGATAGCCTTAGCGATCCTGGACGTTGATTTCAAGATTACCATTTTTGACCCCAATACCATAGATAAATATAAGCCAAAAATATCAAAGAAACTATACCAAATAAGCCGAGCCTATTTTAAATAGGGAAACAAGAACTAAACTTCATATATTTCATCCCGGACAATCCAAACATGAAAAGATTGGAAAAACGTTATTGCGGAAGGTTTTCTCATAAATGAAAATTTTTACAAATCTTTCGTAGAAAAAAATTGGAAAGTTTTGGGGAAAAAACTTGTAGCAAAATCTGTGAGATAATCTTCCGCGTAATGGCTTTCGGAAAATGTTTACGGAAAAACTTGCGTAAAACAGACCAAGTAGTTCCAAACATTCACGTAGCGATCAACGGAGATAAGGAAAACAGAAGAAAGGACCAATACACTCTCATCACACTCTCTCATCACCCTAATAGCCCTCAACACATTCTATCATCACCCTCCTAGCCCTCTCATCGCCTCAACACACTCTAATCGCCCTCAAGCCTCTCTCGTCGCCTTTAAGGCTCGCTGATCGCACTCAAGACTCTCTCATCGCCCTTAAGCCTCTCTCATCTCCCTCAAGCTCTCTCATCATGCTCAAGCTCTCTCTGATCGCCCTCAAGCCTCTGTCATCTCCCTCAAGGCTCTCTGATTGCCCTCCAGGCTCTCTCATCGCCCTAAGGGCTCTCTCATCGCCCTCAATTTCTCTCTCATCATCCTCAAGCTCTCTCTCATATCAGAGAGCACGAGGAAAAGAATAGTAAAATGAAGAAGATGCAAATCCGAATCTCCTATGAGACTAAGGTATGTCCGAATTGGAAAAAGTTGAAATCAGATTTCGAATTTTCGTAGGAAAAAACTAAGAAACGACTAGGAGATCATTGTAAATTTCAGGGATTTTAGAATCAAGGTGGATAGTCTAGTGAACTAAGCCTATGAAGATTTCCTCTATCTTGTTATATTGTTCCTTCATTGTTCATGCAGATCTCGCGAACCAATCCAATCCCTCGCAAAATGAAAAACGAATGTCATGCATCATAACTCAAAACACTTCCAAAGTAAGAAAGAACTAGAGACACGAACATCTTCCTAAACCGACTTTATCCTATCACTGAAGGAGAGCGTAGAAAACCTATCAAATGAGCGGTTCAGCCTTTCTCTTTCATTAAAAAAGGAGGAGAGAGTGTATACGTATACTATATTCGTATACCCCCCATACTTCAAAAAAAAAATTCCTTGCTGATGTGGGTTTGTTTTTACTTCACTTTCAAATTAATCATATTTCCCACTTTACTCTCTCAAATAGGAGATTCAGTGTAGTACTTAGGGATCAAATCCAGAGAGACTCTAGGATTGCACAATTGACTTATTGTTTTTGAATTAAAACTAGATTAATTATAAAAATAACAACAAAAGCGATTTCAAGATTTATTTGGTGTCTGAGGATTAAATTAAGAGATTAGACTCATGGGAAATTCTCAAGTACGATTAGAGAATGTAGACTAATAGATTACTAGGGTTTTATTAAGCCTCGTTCTGAACTCAAACCGTAGGGTTTAGGAGATCGCTCTCACGCATCTCGACTGAGCGTCGATCGATGACAATAAGATGGCATCGATCAATGCTCATTCGAAACAGTACTGTTTTCGTGGTTTGATAGGTTCTCTAAAATTCTAATTCAACTATCGTTTGTTACTAGTTATTTAGATTGTTTAAGATAGATTCCAGGTTATAACCAGGCTCTCGATTATGCAATAGAACCCTAATTTCTAAGATTGAAGTGATCAAGTTCAACTTAGCATTAAACGAAACTTAAACAAAGAACCAAAGAGACTACCCTATCAGTTCTATTAAATCAATAATACATTACTACCATTGAATAACCCTAAATCTAATAGAGAACTACTTAAGGTGATCAAGTTCAACTTAGCATTAAGAGAAACTTAAACAAAGAACCAAGGAGGTTACCCTATCAATTCTATAAAATCAAAAATACATTACTACCATTGAATAACCATAAATCTAATAGAGAACTACTCATACATAGCAACAAAAACATGAATAAATTTTGAATAAATTGCATAGAATAAACTGAGTAAAAAGATAAGGAGCAGATTTTTCTCTCCAATAGATGTAGCAATGTGTTCCAACTCTAAACTCTAAAACGTTGGTGTAACTTAGAAGACCACTCTCTCTGAGGTCTTATAGGCTCTCTTTAAAACAAAGATAGAATACACTAATAAATAGTCTAAATTCCGGTCAGGGACTTGTCTTGCAATTAATGGAACTTCTGGGTAAAAATTGTAATCTCTCAAGCCTTCACCAATCTTGCTGTCGACTTGACCGTCGATCTACGCACAGTGTGTGACGTCGATCGATGGTCCATTCATAAATTTGGATCCGACTTTGAGTTTCTTCTGAACAATCCTGAATGCTCCAAAATAGTCCAAAAGCTCCAATTGCCTCCAATAAGTACCTAGATCTGTAAATACTCTAAAATAATATCAAATGCATGTAAAAGACTCTAAAAATACCCTATATACCATAGGTAAAATCCATGGTATATCAACTCCCCCAAACTTAACATTTTTCTTGTCCTCAAGCAAACAAAGATTGTGTGAGGTTTTGAAAAGCGGAGACTCACATAATGTCTAAGTATAACTGTCACCTTACTTTATTGCAACCACATTCTATCAAGTCAATCACAGAGAAACTTTATATACCGTATCCTAGCATATCAACCAAATCAATTCTACCAACAACTTAGCGAATACTAGTCTGACTCACCCCTCTACTGATTTCATTTCTTTGCATAAAATAAAAGTGCAGGCTTTACTTTGGGAGTATCGATCAAAGGATATATGGATTCTTACCTCTGCAAGTATCTGAACATACAAGTAGTCTTCTCTGATTCCTTTCCTCTCCCTCTCCTCTCACTTTTTCTCAGTCAATGTCTCCCTTCTTTTGAGGGTATCATTTTTTTTAATTGGCTGAGATATTTGGACATGCTTCTATGAATCAAGCCCTAATGGTTTTGCCACCAGATTCTGTTCACTTCTTTTTGACCTTTATCTCTTTCTAGGATCATATCAATCAAGCTTTAATGGTTGTAACCACCAAATCTTGTTCGACTCCTTTTTTTAATCTGAAGGGGAGAGAGAGGGTAATCAGAATCACACAATATTTTACCTTCTAGTCTTGCAGAAGGAATCCGATCCAGTGTATACCAAATCCCAAAGCAAGCAAATAATGTCAGGATTAGTGTTGGAAATCAGCTTCTCTCTCTTTATCTCTCTCTCTCTCTCTCTCTCTCTCTCTCTCTCTCTCTCTCTCTCTATGAGAGAGAGAGATAAGGCTAAGAAATATAGTAAAATAATCCCTTGTAAACAAAAGAAACAAAAAGTTCTAAAATTGAGAGTGTTCTTGGAGTCTTTGGGAGAGTGAAAGGGGGTTTGACATTCAGAACCAAGGGTAGAAATTGTTTTGTCTAGAAAATGGGTTAGAACAATGAGGATTGAGCATTTTATGCATGAGTTGTTCGCTTTCTTAGATATATTATGCATGATGTGAAGTTACTTGTTCTTGAGAGTAAACCACAATGAAAGAACTTGATAGCCCTTTTACTGCACTACAACTTCAAGTCTTGTTCTCACCAAGCCAAATGATTAGGATGTTCATTTCCAAGAGTATACTTTGATTATTGTCTAATGAATGTGAGAGTTGGTTGTTTGGCTTGTTTGTGGAGTCTTGATGATGAGTGTAGAAGATCAAGGAGTTGAGATATGCCTAGAGAAGTTAGAGTTTGATAGGATGTCTTGCTCTTTCTATTTGGTACGATTTTGTGAGGATATCGCATTGATGGCTTTGAAGGGTATATTTTGGTAATGATCTCCCACCTTCACACCTCTTCCTTACCTTGTTTTTGAAAGTTTACTTGTGGATAAGTAAAAGATAAGTTTGGGGGAGTTGATATCTTGTGCATTTGGATGATTTTAGCTCTCATTTCCATACTCATTTTGATCATTTATGATGCATTTAGAGTTGAATTAGGTGCATAGCATGTGCGTGTGTGGTATTTCATGTTCGGAGAAGCTCAAGTTAAAGATTGGAAGGTTTGGACAAGGGAAATGTCAAAGACCAAGCTACATGGCTGCCTTCGGGTGCTTGTTCACGGAAATATGAAGGCTGTGGATTGGGCGAGCCAAGGATGCGGATGTGTGGCGAGAGTTGAGGTCGTTCGTGGATCCTGACCCGAGAGGTGGACGAGGCGCGGACAGTCGATGTGAATGAAGGCAGCCCGCAGGACTGGATTGGGTGGACCGCGGATGTCGACCGCGGGTCAACTCTGTCCGCAGATTCGTACCTGAGAGGAAATGTTGGAGGATATGGACCATGGACCAAGGTCGCGGGTGAGAGCCATCCGTAGATTCGTACCCGAGAGGGAATGTGTGGACGAAGTAGACCGTGGGTGCGAACTGTCCGCGCATCCAAGGCAGAGAGCAAGCATGTAATCGGACGCGGACCATGGCTGCTGGTCGAGCCCGTCCACGGACAGCACTTAGACCATTTTCTAATTTAGTCTTTTGGGTCAAACCCCAGTTTTTCGGGTTGACCCAGTTCAAATTTTAGCTTAGTATAAATATTTCTTAAACCTAATTTTAGGGGATCTTTTTTTTTCTCTCTAAACACATTGATATTTGGAGGAAAGCATGAATCTTTAAGAATATAATCTTTCTTTCTTAAGTTTATTGAGTCTATTTCATCTTATAAACATGATTAGTCTTGAATATATCATGTGTTTAAGCTTAATTATGAAGATTAGTGAGTATATTCTATTTGTATTCATGGGTTAGGGTGATTAGAGTGATTAAGTGAAGATATATAGTGTTTAATGTTAGGTTTATACATTTCCTTGCTTATTGACGGTGTTCAACGCTAGACTAGTCTTGATCTCTATAATCTTGATCTCTAGACATTTCATGCCCATAGGTGTTGATGAAATGTCTGAACGAACTCAACATTGCTCTAGCCTTAATAACCAACGACATTGAGGTTAAGATTGCTAGATAGTAACTAGACTTGATTTAAATGCATTTTTGAGTGTGTTAAGCCAAAGACATTTGATGTTTAATGCATAATGACATAGGGATTTGTATCTTGACAAAGAACTTGTTTAATGTTGTGATCTAGACTTATGGGAACCTATTGATTAATAAATTACCACCTTATATTGGAAATTAATCACTTGAAGCCAAATCTTATATCCATGAGTCTTAATTCTCTATTTTTTTGAAGCTTTAGTTATTTACATTGCATGTTCTTGTTACTTGTTTCTAATCATCATTACACTGAGTGCACTTAGATTAAACCTTTAACTTGTATTTTTTTTACATCATGATCACTTAGGATCGGATTGATATCCTTTATACTACTTTGATCTAGGATTAGCAAAAAATCCTTTATCGATAACATGTTAGTCGAGTTTTGTGAATACTACTGCGCCATGTAACTCGTCGAACATGTCATCTGCCGGTGGGATTGGAAATCGATCACTGTGGCAGAATTGAGAGCTTTATAGTTGGTGAAAAATCTGAAAAATCCATCCTTCTTCTTGACTAAAAGAACCGGGGAAGAGAAATGGCTCGAGCTTTGATGTATCAATCATGCATTCAACATCAGTTGTACCTGATTCTCGAATTCTGCTTTCTGAAAATTGGCATAGAGGTATGGTCGGACATTAATGGAGTCAGTTCCTTCTTTAAGGACGATGCGATGCTCAATGTCTTGTTGAGGAGGTATATGTGTTGGAAATCGGAAGATGTCGTCAAAGTCCTGGAGAAGACAACGCATATCTTCAACTATTATGGAAACAACGTTGTTTTCACAAGATGCTAGCTAAAATTGTAAGGAGAAATAGGCCTGGCCCATACGCAAGTCTCTGGAGATCTCTTCCGATTGGGCTTGTCGAATTAAATTATATTGGACCCCTTGTAAAAGTATTTTTTCCAGTCCATGTAAATTGTATGGATTGGGCCTACCATTCACAAATAGTTGGGCCCAACTGTTCAAACCAGTAAACTCCAAGAACGATATCCAATCCTGTGAGTGGGAGAACAAAGAGATCGATGATGAACTTTGTCGTTCCCAATTCCATGGCTACCTTCCGAAAAACGCCTGTTCAACACAAGGGATGGCCATCAGCGACTTTGACGTTGAAAGGTTTAGTTGGGGATTGTTAGAGATGGATTTTGATCGTTCAACAAGGCCCATTAAACAATGAACTAGGCCCATTCAAATGAAGCCACTAGGAAACCCTTGGTTCATTCTTGTATAAATAAGAGGACACTTCTCTTTAGCAAAGGGATGATTTTCCTTTTCTTAGATCTAGAACACATTCTTATAGAGATATTATTGATTCTTAGATTCACTTTACACTTCTAATCATCTTTGTAATGAAATCTTTAATCAATAAAATCTCTTTGATTCTTTTTCCCATTTGATTTCAATGAAGATATCTTTTAAACCTACATAGAAATGTATTGTCTAAATTCAACAAACACACTGTTTTGGGTTAAACAGTTGGCGCGCCAGGTAGGGGTCCAGGGAGAAGTATCTTCAAAGCATATCGAACTTAGGGTGAATCCTGGATCTATTCTCCTCGGTCTTTTCGGGACTCGACAGATTTCTTAATCACCTGAACACAAGCTTGTTTCTCGGGACAGCTGGTGATCTTGAGGCCTAAAAGCTCTCGCCATCCGGTCATACAACGAGGATCTTTCGGGAGATGAGGTATGAGATCTCCATCTCTAGCCTCCGCCGGACATCCAGTGAGTGGTTCAGTTCAGCAGCAGTCTTCGTGTTGGCAGTGGAAGTCTGCGGCCTTCTCATCTCTGGACCAGAGAACTTCAAAGGTACGAGCTTTCCGTCCAAGAAGAGCTCATCAGTGGAGAGAACTGAGCTTGAGATTTCCGTTCAGACAACTCATCAGTTTTGACTTGAGATCGTCGAGGTCAAGAACTCGCCATCTATCCAGGGGTTTCTCTTCATCTCGTCACGCTGATCTCGATCCGTAACCAGTTTTCAGACCCGGTTGGATAAAGTCATCATCTTTGGCACCACAACAAGAGTGAGTAAACGTAATTGATTTCGACATCAAAGGCTATCTCGTCACAAGTTTCCCCATCTCATCACGAGCTTGCCGTCTCGTCCTTTCGCTTATAAGGATTGATACAAAGCTCAAGACTTTCTCTCGGCAAAGCTCAAGATTTGATCTCGGCAACAAAGGCCATCTCACCCTTTCGCTTGGATCAAGGTTCTTTAATGGTGGCTAGTTTCCGAATTGACACTCTGTCGAGTTGTAAACGAGTTTCAAGACGAAC
>CAJHQP010005536.1:0-45283 GCA_905132765.1 Moricandia arvensis
GTTTGAAGATTCAAAGGGACAGATTAGTGAAGAAGGCAAGATCAAATCGCTAACAAATCTAATGACAACCAGATTTTTGTTGAGTAAGGATGCACTTTTGTCAAAAGTGCGGTTGAAAGCCGTGAAGCTTTAAGACTTCTTCTCTCAGAATATACAAGTTAACGAGAATTGTAGCTTGTGGCAACAAGTTCGGGTTAATGGTTGTGGATGGAATATGAGAGCGAGTGTGAAACATGGGACAAAAACGGTTTTTGCGGTCACCAAGTATGTGGAAACTCATTACCATTTCTGTGACAGATTCGACTGGTCAGCGGAAGGCATTGTACTCCGAAAGTATGTTGTAGGCCTTTTCATAGATCGAGTTGTGAATCACTGATGGTTAAAACAACATCATACAAAGATGAAATGAAGAACATGTTTGCATGACACTTGATACACCACTCTTATAGAGCATTGTTATTATGCGCAAGAATTGGTAGAGGATTAGTAGAAGAGGGTATTGACCAACTGCCTTCATTATTTGGAGCAAATTCTCATTAGCATATTCGGGTTCTATCACTGGTATAGGACTTGATCTCAGAAACCATATTTAAGTATATATTTCCTTCTTTTGGAGCTTTCTATTCAAAGTTTCAGTATCAAAGAAGAGCGTATTGTGTAGATGGGGATATCACCTATTGGCCCAGTATGGAGGTGTTATTGTTAAAGTGCAGCCGCCACAAGATGGAAATTTCTAAGATATTTTCTTTGGTTTTTGGATTGAGATGCTGAAAATGACGATCTGGAATTGGTTTTTTACAAAATTGAGGAGTTGTATATCGCATCAGAATTCGTCTGCTGATAGTCTGTTGGACCGACACACGAGCATTAAAAATTCGTGGTAGGTAAGTGTTTTCCTTGGGTAACCCAAGAATATGCTTATTATCACCTAAAAGAGAATATGTCCAAAAGTATAAAGAAAGCATATGTGTACTTGGTAAAAGGTGCTGCTTATGCTCATACAGTTAATATGATTTTAACCCGGTACTATGAATGAGATACGGAGCTGCAAAAACAGTAACTTGCAAACGTATTTGGAGGATGCTGACGTAACCCTCATGGTCAAGGGTTCATTGTCAATTGAGACATGTACAAACTTAAAAATGAGCAAACATCGTTGAATCTATTAATATGCACTGCAGCGAGCGAGAGGAATTTCCTATTCAGTTCATGTTTGGAGTTCAGTTAAGGGAGAAGAATGCTAGGAAGGTGGTATTGTAAAAGGAGAAGAAGAGCTTCGAGTCTCAACCTCATCATAGTCGGGAGTTTGGATACTACTTGCTTTTCGTTCTCGGAGGATGGCGGATAACATGTTGTCCACCAATTGATGGATGGCATACTTTTTGTAAAAAGTTGCCAAAATGGATGTGTTGTTGATTTTGGAACATGGAAAGAATTGATTGTTGGTTATTTATGCAATCGAGAAAATACCTTGCTCTCATCCTATAGCAGCTTGAAACATATGATGTTTGCATGTCTCCACACTTGGTGCCTCGACTTGTTTGCATGTCTCCGAGAATCATTTATGCAGGATACTCACAAAATATATATCCTTGTGTGGACAACAAGTTGGAGCAACGCCACATGCCTTCTCCAGAATAAGCGTGGTCCGGGGAGACAGAAGTAGAATCAAGATGGCAATCTTTGGTTTGGAGCTATCCAGGATGAGAGGACGCAAACTCCGGAAGCAACACAGGGTTTATAGCTATGCTCAACCTGCAAAGAAACTGGCCATACACGAATTACATTGTAAGAACAAAAGTGGAGGACCGTCGGACAAGTCTTCTGACGACCTTCATGACAGCGTCTCTGATGCAGACGACCTTCGTGACAGTCGTCTATTGAAGCATGAACTTATCTTTTGTTAGTTATTTCTTTTATGACTTTTTGTGTGGCATGAACTTACCTCTGCTTAAGTCATGTTTTATGAACTTTTTGTACAGCTGTGTATTGATGTTTTATAACTTGTGAGGCAGACGACCTTCGTACGCAGACGACCTTCCGTGACAGTCGTCTGTGACGCCAGACACCTTCACGACAGTCGTCTGTGAAGCATGAACTATCTTTGTAAGACATTTGTTTATGAACTTTACGTAGGGGCTGCATGAACTTTTATGCGTTTGTTAAGCTTGTTTTATGACTTTTTGGTTTATGATGTTTTATAAACTTGTGAGCGACGACTTTCGTGACAGGTGTGTCTGATGCTGTGAAAACGACCCTTCGTAATAATCATCTTGTGAACACAAACAACCTCGCATTAGTCGTCTGTGAGGCAGACGCCTTTCTGCGACAGTCGTTTGTCAGACATTTGTTTTATGATGTTTTTGCATATAACTTGGAAATTTGCAATAAACATTTTCATAAACAAAAAGATAAATGTTACAACATACAAAAGCATTCAAACTATAAAACCTCATACATAATCACGGCGCTCATAAAGTGCCAAAGTTCTTCATCATTGTCCTTTGTTTCCTTCTTATGGGAGTCTCGGGGCGTGCGTATTCTAAATAATATTCCAACAAGTCATCTTTTCTCCCTGATCGCTGCGCTTCGTTTTTATCACAAAGAGCGGAGGAAAATGACATGCCAGCAGGCATGAACATTCAAGTTACTTCAAAGTGTACACGCCACAATCACCAGCTCGACACTGAGCGTACTTCAGCTGTCACTCTTCACGTATATGAATGGCTTCAGTGTGTATTGAACGTTCTTTATTAGAAGAAGCACATTCAACAAGCAAATAGGATCATTGTGACAAAAGGCTTCATTACCTCAACGAGTTCTCAGTTGAAATATGTTGATAATGCTGTCCCAGAGACTATGTGCTTCTTAGGGATCGATTATCATATTAGCAATCAGTGATTGTTCTTGTTGGTTCACTAGCGGCATATATATATATCTACCTCTAGTCCCAAACCTTTACTTAGATTCGGCAAAATGTTGGTACCAAGCTGCATAAAGATCCACGACCCAGCAGCGAGCCTTCTCATAAACTTCTTAGCGATGTCAAAATTTTCGTACCATGCCGTGCATCAAAGTCCTCTGGAAGACTTCTCATGTACGATCTTAACTGTAAAGAGGTCTTCTGAGAAGTCTTCCAGAATAAGACTTCTCAGAAGACTCACTTTAAGTCGTCTGAAAGACTATAAGTCTTTTGGCAAAGTCTGTAGGAGATACGTGACGTTTACATACTTGTTTGGTGATGGCCTCTTAAAACATATCGTCCTTTGCCACCACTTGGTAATGTCCAACAGCAGGTGAGACGGTCTGTTGATATGGATTCCCATAATTGGCAGCCAATTCTGGCAGAGCATAGTAGACACCCACACGCGTGGGATAACTTCTACAACGCCATCAACAGTGTAAGTCTTTGTCAAATCTTTTCTCTCAGTAGAGTCCATCAGCACCTTGAATGTCACTCTCGCCCCATGGAGTAATTGTCAAATTCTTTCAAGCTCCATCACTAGCCTTGTCTAGACTATAGCTCTTGTAGTGTGAGTACTTTTCTCCCCTCAATGAATCCAGTGAATATGGCAACGGTATCCGGAGCCGCATTCGATCATCCCGAGTCCAGTCTTGCATCTCTGACATTCTGTTGTGATCTGCTCAAAAGTTGGACGAGCATCGACATCAGACTCAATAATCTCCAGGAAGAAGAGACATCGGTCTATCGTCACCAATTCCACCTCGGATTTTCCAGAGAGCCGTCCTCGATGTAATAGCAGTTCAAGGACTCAGTGAGGTGTTCAAATTCTATCAGCGAAAGCTTCGAGTGGCTCTGGAGCCAACGAGACTCCAAGCTCGCGATACTTTTCTTAATGTCAGCTGGAAACTGAGGATATAATGTACCAGCCTTGATCCCGCATCCAAAATTCAGCTCCTTGAATTTGATGAAACTCTCCAACGTTCGAGTCCTCAGCTCCTTCATATTTTCATCATGCTTAGAGCGTTGCCTTACACATTAAGCAATTTTGCGAGATCATCTGTATGATAGTGAAATGCTGTTTGATGGGAATGGCTCTTCGCCTAATGTATATATCTCTCTGGTAGTCTTGCACGTATCATCGCATTGATCTGGTCTGCACAAAATCAATAACCAACATCTCAAAATTCATATACTTGTGCATTGTCGAGTTTTAGTGAGATGACCTCAAACGACTTCCAGGAAGTCTTCCAGAGTGTAAGACTTCTCAGAGAGTAATAGAGACTTCTCAGAAGACTCGAAGTCTTCCCATAAGTCGTTCTACAAACTCTTACACTGCTCAGAGACTTTCAGAAGTCTTGCTGAGTAGTCTTTCACTAGAATGAGAGATGCAAACCTGGAAGAAATGTAATAAATAAAAAAAATGATGACTTGCACTCGCAAGTTATGCAATACCACGGTTACAGATCTGGAAAATCAAGACTGGACCAACTTAAGTTACCGGCGATTCAGTTCAGATCTGAAAAAAAATGCGATGGTTAGGTAGTAATGAGAAGAGAGAACGAGATTCGTCCTGAAGGAGATGAGATCTCGTCGCAAAACGCGAGATTAGCAGCGTCTGCAGAACGACGGAAAAAGAAGATTCAATGGAGAAAACATGATTCACTTTCGAAATCGCCTCAGAAGAGAGAAACCGGCGCTAGGGTTTCGCTGCTTTTCTACATATAATGAAAAAAATAGTATTTTTTATGTACGCGTTAAATTATCATGTTAAGTCTTAATGTACAAGTGAAAGTGAAGGTCGGTTCCGGTATGGACGACTTACCTGGAAGTCTTTATGAGGTAAAAAACCACGAGAAACTTCCTGGAAGTCTTCCACCCGTTAAAACATTTGTCAGATGTACTTCTAGATAAGTTGTCTTACACCCTAAATAAACCCATAAACTTAATTAACTAACAAACACTCATTTAAATCAGAGATGTTAACTTAAAAGATAGAAGCGGATGACACTAAGAATAGAACACAAATAGTAAAAATTAATTTTTCAAACAAAAATTGAGTGTCAGTAAAATGTTGAGACACCTAAGAATACAAAACAATACTACAATCATATGTACCAACCCCTAAAACCCAAAAGGAGATACCGAGAGCGTAGCTATATCACTCATCTATGTGAAAATAATTAAAAAGTTTATTATATATTAATGTTATATCATTTAAAATGTTTATTATAAACATGACAGTTTTCCCCTGAAAAATTTTTTTAAAAATTTATAAATATTTTTAAGATCAACGGGGGAACCTATGACGGCTTCCTGGAAGCCTTTGGACGACACCTCGTGGAGACACTCATTGGAAGTCTTCCAGACGACTATTTCCACAAACTCAGAAAGACTTCTAGCGGTTATACTTCGTCAATGTAGAAAAGTTTGGTTTTTGTGTGCAGATCTGGTGTAATTTTACAAGGCTATTGAGTTTATTTTGCATTGATTGATGTTTGGATACTTTTTGCATTTAAAATCAACTTTTGATCATATTTAGCAAATTTCTCAAACTTAATTATGTCAAAATCATTGTTATATACTTGGTTTTCTTGATTCCAAAATGTGTATATTCAGCAAATTCTTGCCTATGTTTAAATGATCTTGTATTAGCCATCTAACTTTATTAACATAACTGTGATTTAGTGATAAGTCTGTGAGTGCGAGTTAGTACGTGAGAAAATTTGTACACTGCTTCGTCTTCATATTCATTCTCACAAAAAAAAGATGACATGAAGAGAAATCTACATCGCTACACGTGGAGTGTCGGATTGAAAGAAGAAACAGATCGAGGTATACAATTCTTTTATTAAAATTATATTTTTAGGGCAACGTGTCTAAAATATGGACAAATGGCTAATAAATCATATCACTAAAATAAAACTTTCTCTATAAAATTATTTTCGTAAGAAATTTTGAGATATATTAATAACTAATACTCATTAATCACCATATAAATAATAACTATGTATATTCAAAATAAAATAAGATATATTAAAAACAGATAGAAGCAAGACCAATCTAAAATCAAATAAAGAAATTTGAATAATATAAAATGTTCATTTAGGTTGTAAGAGATTACAATTTTCACTTATTAACTAAAACCACAAATCCGTAAAATATATTAGCATTTATAGTATTTAATAAAATAATTTAAAACTAAAGAGTAACTACATATTAAATAAAAAATCATTAAATAAAGGCTAATGTCATATTAAAAATATTTTTATGAGGAAAATTTTAACTCTATTGAAATTTAAATAATGAAATGCAAGAGTTAAGCCAAATAAAAAAGAAGAATACTACAAAATATGTATATATGTATTTTTTGCAAACCCGGTAAAATCAAATTAGAAAAAAAAATGCGAAAAATGAGAGTAAATAGAAGTATGTAAGTAAAATAAAAAAATTATATTAAAATTGATATTTCGGCGCTCGCGCAGATAAAGCCCGTTGATCAATGACGTAGAAAACGTCTGGAATAAAAATGATATAAGAAAGATGGTTCTCCAACAGTTTCTCTTTGCTAATTTGTCCGTCACACGATTTGCTTCACGGGAATCCATTGCCATCTTATTATCTTCTATTCTTGTTTGCCACCAATGGAATCTAAGGTCGCAATGTACAGACCAAAATGAAGCACTGTTCCTGAATAATACCAATACACTTCTTGCAGCTCTCTATTTATAACGTTCTTAAACCTTACTCCAACGTATGTGTGATATGAGGGCGCCATCAAATATTGCTTGTTAGGCCTCACTCTTCTGGTGCACTTTGTACCCGCCTTCCTACACTTTGAAGCGATTCCAATATTTTTGTAGTCACCTGCCAAAAAACGAACCAGCTTACTTCTCTATTATTGTTTCACACAAATGAACCAGAACATTACATTTAATCCGTCCTTCAATGTTTTCGTCCTAGAGTAATCTAAAGCTGTGATCGACGTGTGAAGTGAGAAAGTGTCCAGGTGCCTATTGGAAATATGATTCCTCCAAATCGCCTCGCACCTTCCACCAACTGCAAGTAAAGTCTTCCACACGGTTGTTGAAATACAAATGATTAGACTCTTCCATAAACGCCAGAAGAGACCTCGGAAGTATTCTTGAAATGAGACATCCGAGGATACAACATTGAAACGAGCTACAATCCTTCTCGCAATCTTACACTTAACTATTTCACAACCGATGTATTGAATATCCAGACAGACCTCCATAAGAGACCGATTTCCACAAAAAGAATAGTGATAGTTGTGTTCTTCAAACGATGCATGCAGGGCCCTCTACAATCAGCATCGTCTACATTACACTACTAGAGTACTCGCTGATTCATGACATGTCTTTTTGAATAAAGGGATTCAAAAAGTGCCCGTCGCAACACGATTAGTCAACTCGTTACTAAGGGTGAGTGAACTCATCAGAGCATGCCAACAAGTGGTTTCCCCGATACCTCAACCTATGACAACATCAACGCCCCTACTATCCCACGGATTACAGGAGAGTTTTCTCTAATGGATAATTCACTACAATTAGTTAATACCATGTTATCTTCTTGGTTGGTGTTTTGCTTGGTTAAACTAATCATTTAAGATTATAAAGCTACAAACATTAATACTTCAATACAGTCGTAGCATTATGACATGTGCCCTACTACTCCTCCTAAAAAGATTTATATAAACGAGGATCTTACCGATGTCACCAAGACTTACGCTTAGTCAGGGCAAGAAATCATGTCGGTAAGCGAAAAAAATGTTGTCCAGGGGCTAATACTTGCCCCCATGGTTTGCACCGATGCAGCTAGCAGATCTTGACATGGCTCATAACAATCTGATTTTACATGTGTCATAAGCAACATCATTAGTTTGTATAAAATGAGCACAAAACATTTTAAAAGATCGAATATACCCTAAAGACTTAAAATTTTAAATTTTTAAATAATTAAACAATAATCGCGAAATATACACCAGTTAAACTTTCAACTATCCTGATGTAATCATTAGAGTAGTTATCATAAACATTGCTTATGAAAATATAATCTCGCATATCACTTTATATATGAGCCTATATGCAATTATAGTAGATTCTTGATCATAATGATGTGGGATCATTCTATATTTATCTCTTTATTATAATATTTAATATTTAACTGCTAGAATAAGATGATTTATTAATAGAGTATCAGATATAACAATATAAATATTTTATTAACTTTGATATATACTGTATTACAAGCTCTACTCTATAGCAATTTTAGTATTTATATAGGCGATATAAAGAGTTGCTTACTCCGCATCTATATCCAGCTTATGACTCAATTCTTATATAGCGCGCTCTTTCGTCTTATCCACACATTCTTTATATGCATAGGACAAACACAAGAACAATCACCCGCCTGCTAGAGACAATAAAAACGCCCATGGCCTGCGTAAACAGAGAGTGGAGCGAACACGACAACCCGTCGGCACTTATCTACACACACTATTTCATATCACCCCTTTAGACATCAGATTATTCCATCAACAGAGAATATGTCACTTCAATCATATTCTCAAAATAAATCATCATTTGAGAGGTGTGCAATTACTTAGTCTAAATATACACACTTCATGCTCTCTACGTTATTGATGTAAGCTGGACACCCATAGTGAAAGTAGTTCTAGACATGCCACGCCGTTCTAATCTCTATGGTAAGAACTCTACTTTGGTCACATATTCGTGTGCTTTCGACATAAAAATTTTTTTTGGTCTATCTGCAACTTGCACCGAGCGCCACTAGTGCTATCTTTCTATCTCTGCAAGTTGTATTAATATACGAGCCACTTTCATTATAGCATACATTCTGTTTTGCGCCAATACCATAATCACAAGCTTTCTGGCACTTACCATCTGAGTTTAAGTATGTTTTGCTTATCTATTTAATGTTAAAATCTTCTTCCTCTACCAGCTTCATCTTATCTTTGATAAGATCCCAATCACTCTGGGTTCATGTGCTCTAGTATGCGCATCAGTAAAGTAATCTATTAATAAGGTATATATCATGTATCAGTTGCGTCTTGTGCGTTTGTAATCCCATTGCGTGAAATCATGAGCTTCCCACGATTGAGATGTGTGGATGTGGATATAGTAGATACGTTACCTCCAAATAATAAATCACTCTCTATTATAAATAAAGAGAAACACACAAAAAAAAAAACACAACAATTACCTCATCCAAAAATTGAAACTAGTACTATCATTACACAAAAAAATTAAAAAAATAAATATCACAAAGAGAATATGATTTAACTTCTTCTAAATATAATAGACATGTTAGAATATCAAAATTCACCATTAAAGTACCTTGACACATAATAATCAAACAAAGACAACAAATATACAAAAGACAAAGAAAGAGAAAAAAGATATATAGGAGAAGTTCTCCAAAAAACACATAAAACTACACACTAAATAAAAATCCTGAATTTGAAATTTTCAAGATCCCTGAAGCCAAGGCCACCCTCTCTTTTTGGTACATAAACCCTTTTCCAAGCGTACCAGTGTAATCCTTTTTTTATCTCCTGATCCACACCAGAATCTTGCTAAAAACACTATTATTTCTTCACACACTTCCTTTGGCAATCTGAACGCGTTCATGGAGAAAATAGGCATTGCAAGAGATACTGATTTGAATAAAACTTCCTTCCCACCTGGTGATAAATGTCTCTGTTCCAGCCTTGCACCATTGATTTTACTTTATCAACAGTGTAAGCAAACATGTCACTCTTCTTGCTAGTAAATTGTTCAGGAAGCCCTAGATACTTCATGTGACCACCTTCATTATGAATTCCAAGTATATTCCTCACCATTGTCTTGGCTGTTGCTCTTCCATTTTTGCCAAAAATAATTGATGACTTGTTAAGGCTGATGACTTGTCCTGAGATATCTTCATACTGTTTGAATATTCTCTTCAAATTCCTTGCAGCTCGTGTATTAGCCAAAGATAAGAATAGAGAGTTCATCCGCAAAAAGTAAATGGTTAACCGGAGGAGCTTGGTTTGCAATCTTAACTCCCAATAGAGATCGGTCTTCCATTGCCTTTGTCATCATATGAGATAGAACTTAGGCATATAAGATGAATAAGTAAGGTGACAATGAGTCTCCCTGGATTATACCCCTCTCTGGAACTATGGGACCCTCTGGAGAGCCATTAATCATGACCAAGAAGCTTATAGTTGAGTCACAGATCATAACAAGATGAATCCATCAATCATCAAATCCCATGTCCTTCATTTTTTCCCTGAGAAAACTCCATTCTAATATGTTATGTGCTTTTGTCATATATTTTTTTACCGCCATATAAGGGGTTGATTGCCTTTGAAGCTGGACATATTGCAGGACTTTGAATGAGATGTTATACTTGTTGCGAACCATGTAGACACGCAGGTTTGGTTGGACAAGCTCTGTATGATCGAAGTCAATGTAGAATGAGTAGACGTGCTTGCCTTGAAACATTCCCGAGAGATACTTGGTATGCTTCATGTAAGGACCATCCATTACAAAGGTGCTTGAGGACTTTCACCATCGAGAGGGAATCCTGCAGCTTTTAGGAGTGGTGTAATGAA
The DNA here is from genome assembly GCA_905132765.1 of Moricandia arvensis. Classification (NCBI taxonomy): domain Eukaryota; kingdom Viridiplantae; phylum Streptophyta; class Magnoliopsida; order Brassicales; family Brassicaceae; genus Moricandia; species Moricandia arvensis. The sequence goes on from CAJHQP010005536.1 coordinate 10,602, forward strand.
GCCGCCGATGCTCAGCTGAGGCGTGATGTCATGGTTAGTCCATGCAAGTCCCGATAGTACTTTAGCCTCCTCACAAAGAAGCCTACTTTTCCAAAATCTGAGAAATATCCTCCTCATTTGTGTACAGAGCATCCTTCCTAAATAATGGCACAAGCGCCATGGCAGTCATTGTCAATTCATCGTCCAAGACATTCTCAGATTCTCGACGAGCAAAGAGCGTGTTGCCCAAGATGCGATGGACATATCTTACCACAAGATTTCTGATGCTGTATTTTTGTTCCTCTGAGGGTCATGAGCAAATCCTGCAATTAGAGGACAGACCCTGTCGGGGATGTTGTAGTTTTTAGGGAGATCGCTACGCTTATCATCCTTGAAGCCCATAATGTTGTCGATTTCCTTGTAACTCGGCTTGTATAACTCCCTCTGACCTTGAATTGAATCCGCCCATACCCTAACTCTGTTGGTCCATCGCTAAGGCGGAAGACTTCTAACGATGAGAGAAAGTGACATGAACCTTCCACGTATAGAGGCTGAGCTTCCATTGTAAGGAGAGGTTGCAATCCCATGCTCTCCAGTATCTGAAACACTCCATCATAAAGCTCGGTATCCGTCAAGAATATAGGGCAAGGAAACCTTGTTGGTGCCCATGTGATACCGGTTTGTAGGTGAGTGAGCAGTTGAGGTTTTGTTGGGATGACTGATCTATCTCTTTCCTTTACTTAGGATTTGCATTTCCCCTCCCTTTCCCTTTGCTTTCCCTTTGGGTTCTTAACTGGTCTTGGTGGAACATCATCCTCACTTTCAGTTGGGGCTTGAAGACCCTCTTCGATCTCCCTCTCGATCTCTTCAGCTTTCTTTCTTTCTCGCTTGACCTTATCCTCAGTCCTCTGTGGTGGGTTTCGGCTTATATTGGCTCTCGTTAATCTGGTTCTCGCCATTGGTACCTGAAATTAAACACTAAGAGTAGTATGAGAACGATGTCGAGAGGTTTTAGATATCACAAATAGTCAACTTAACGTATTGATTGAGGAATCAAAGCTATTAAAAACAAGGCATTTCAATCTCAGGTTAAGAATCAATCTTCGTCCAAATGAGTTAGAATGAAGCAATTTCCTAACAGTAGTTCTAGAACACTTAATTGTAGTCAAAGCAAGCAGAAACATCCAATTTCTCCAAATTTTCAATTTCTCAAGAACACCAAGAACCCTAATTCTTAAATCTCCAATTCACACTTATCTATCACGAAATTTATCAATCCAAAGCATCAAACAAACTTGTAAGAACATGAAGAACCAGTTTCAAACAAAAATTCAGACATGCAACAACTTTTGAAAACTTGAGAAAATCTCTCTAAGGAAAAATCAATCCGAAATTTTCATATTCTTGCTTGAATGAATGATATGAATCAAGATATGGAAGTATCAGGAAATTTTGGGGTGATAGCAAGTTGAATCAAAGAGTTTGATGACGGATTGGGAAAGTTGGGGTTTTGTGTTCTTGAGGAAGTTTGATATTCGTTTTGGGAGAATAGAGGTGAGAGAGAGAGAGAGAGAGAGAGAGAGAGATCCGAAGGATAAGGAAGGTGGGGGGGGGGTTGGTTCGGACTGGTTTGGGTGAAAATCGGGTTGAAATCGGGTTCGGTTCACTTGGTACGTCCAGATGAGGAGAAAGAGACATGAGGTAGAGTGTGGTCTCCATGGTGATAGTGACAGGTCTGCTACAACTCCTATGCACCCATGTGACTTTTCTCTGCCTAATTCAAACCAGATCCTTCCATTTGAATTTAAATTAATTATTCTAAGGTTCCTGGAGCTAAGCAATGTCCCTTAAGCCTTCCCACTCAGTTCTTGACTTGCAAGGTAAGTTAGGTCAAGTGATAGCTTGTGGAACAAGTCTGTACGGACATAACCAAATTGGCTTCTCTTGATGAACTCTCTTTTGATCATGAACTAACTCATTTCCTATGGTTATTCTCTTCTTTATTTCAATGCTCCCCCTCAAGCTTGACCATAAGAGATCCTTTGGCAAGTTTGGAACTGTGAGTACTTGCCTCATTAAAAAACTAAGTATGGAAAACCTCTTGGGATAAAACCATACTTATGGAAAAAGAGTGCAATTACTTCAACCTAGGGATTGGCCTATGGGTTTTTGATTCTTATGATCAATTTTAGGGACTCATAAATCGTGGATCATGGCCTTTCTTTAATGGCAAGTAGGCACCATTGCCTTCCTTTCTTCACAGTCAAAACTGCTTGGAACTCTCCATGTGGTTGATTCTTTGTCTCCCCCTTTCTTCTGACATCCAGCCATCATCAAAGGGGTTTGATCCACGACAAGATTCTTCTCATGAGTTCCAAGTTCTTGATTCAAACAATGCACACACACTTGCATCAATTCTCAAGGGACAAACCTATTCAAACAAGAATAAGTATAGTTTTAGGTACTTCCCTTGCATAAAAAGATGGACATTGGCTTCTCATATTAACACTTCTCCTCAATCTTGACCTGAGAATGAGAGTATATGGTCAAGCTTGGAAGATGAGAGCCAATGATGATCACCAATGCCTTGAGACCACAACCCTCTTGGCTTAAATTGTGGGCTTTTTCTCTTGAGTTTACTTCATGTCCACCCTCTTGCATCAGGTAAGTCACTTCTGAGTAATCTCTCCACTGCTCCATTCATCCTCTCAACCATCTTGGGAGTTAATGGACATAATCAGTTTCCAAAGTGTTGAGGATCAGTGGGCAATCTCCATTGTCAGGAATATGCATCTTGTGAAGGATCTAATCAACATGGGCAGCTTGTCAACAAACACTAAGACAAACATCAATAAACAACAAAAGATCAGATCATGGGTTTTCACCAAGTCTGATCTTTAAAAGACATTTCAAACAAGCAATGGACATATATATTCATGATTTTATCCTAGAAACACTCTCTGAATTCTAATCAACAAGCCAAGCATTCAGGCAAAAACACAATCAATTTTCCTAAGGACAAAAGCAAGATTATTATTTCAAGAAAGCTTAACTTCAAGACAGTTTAACAACCTTAGACAGATTTTAAACAAGATTGTGAGAATATAGATTTAAGTAAACAAAGAATAAGTAGATAGTAAAGAATGATGTAACCAGAGTATTAGTAGTAAGAGAATTGGAGAATTATGGAGAATAAAGTAACCTAGAGAATCATAGAATGAGTGAATAGAAAATAGAGAATTTGCTCAAGAGTTCTAATGGAGAGAAGTTTGCTCTATTTTCGTAAGTTTGCGGAAGCATTAACAACCAAGAACATCCAATACTCATCAAGAGTTGATGCTTTAGTAGCTGAAGCACAATGGACCATTAGACAATTAATTTATCCCACTGATCGTAGAAATGTGCCACTTGAATAACTCATGAACTGATGTTTTCCAGAGCTTGCAACAAGAGAACCATCACAATAACACATGACCAGTGTTTCATGTGGATTAGACAACAATGAAACCAATGGATCAAAACAGTTTGTCCACTAGTAAAAGAAAAGCTCCATTAAGAAAAAAATATTATCCAATGGATAAAACATAATAGTGACACATTTTCAAATCCTCTCTCTTCTTCATGCTTGATTTCAATATACTAGAAAGTATTGACCAAGCTTACACTATAATAGGTGGAATAGAAAGGATGTATTCGAAAACAGAGAGAAAAGAAGTGAGTTTGATCCTAAAAAAAGAGCAGCAAAACTATGATATCATGTTGGAATTCATGAGTGTTTGTCTCATGTCAGAGAGTATTCAAGTTAACTCGTGACTGAATCCTCTTCACCCATACAACAGGAACTCACCATTCAATGGAAGACCCAACTAACTGGTGGTTGAATCCTCTTAAACAACTTACACTATAAGCAAGATCCTAGACAACAAACTGGTTATGTGTGGCAAAGAATCTCTAGTTTGAATCTATCCTTCTGAAGTAACACAACACTTTGAGTTTGTGTACCTAAGATGAAGAGGATTTAGAATCAGTAATCTAGAGCTTAAGAGGAGATAAAGAAGAGTTTAGACTGAGTTATACAAGTATTAGACTGCCTTCAGAGAGATAGATTTAAGGCATCCTCTAAACTATAATGCTTAACTCCTTACATTGTGAATATTGTTTAAACACAAGAAAGAGAGAGATATAGAGCACACAAAATTAGAGAGAGATAAAGCACACAAAATTAGAGAAAGAGAAACTTGTAAATTTTCTAGTTGAATGTTACAAGAGATGAGGAAGCCTTTAAATAGGAAATACACATGATTAAACAAGAGTAAAGACTAAAATAGACCTAAAAAGTTTTTGTCCCAAAAATAACACTCAAAGAGAAAAATGACCAAAATAGACTTTATTAAAGTATGTAAATATATATTTATACCTTTGGGTTAACTGATCTAAACTTAGAGTTTAGAGTTATGGGGTGGGGGGTTTTGGAGTTGAGGTTTAAAAATTAAAAAATATTAAAAATATTAAAATTTTCAAAAAAAAGGTCTATTTTGGTCATTTTTTTCTCAAAGTCTATTTTTGTGACAAAAAACTTTCAAAAAAAGCTATTTGAGAGATTTGGCCCATTAAACAATTACCAAAACATGGAACATAACAAATAATTATGTATGAAATGAGAAGAGGCCAAAGGAGATACAACCAAAGGGAGGCACGTCCAGATGAGGAGAAAGGGACATGAGGCAGGGTGCGGTCTCCATGGTGATATTGACATGTCTGCTACAACTCTTTATGCACCCATGTGACTTTTCTCTGCCTAATTCAAACAAGATCCTTAACATTTGAATTCAAACTGATTATTCTAAGGTTTCTGGATCTAAGCAACGTCCCTTAAGCCTTCCCACTCATTTCTTTCCTTTCAAGGTAAGTTAGGTTAAGTGGTAGCTTGTGGAACAAGTTTGTACGGACATAACCAAATTGACTTCTCTTGATGAATTCTCCTTTGATCATGAACTAACTTCTTTCCTTTGGTTCTTCTCTTCTTTATTTCAACACGGACTTGTGACCCAAAGTAGTACGATGTAAAGTGAGATGTTTCCTCAGTCAAACTCTGAGCATCTATTAAACCTTTCACCCTTGCAAGATTTTTTGTTTTCCCTTTTAAATGTTTCATGGATCGCTCGTAAGGATACATCCATCCGTTATAAACAAGTCCACGAAGCAATGACTCATACGGGAGGTGGAAAACTAGATGTTCCATGACGTCAAAAAATGACGTAGGAACATTTTTCTGCAAATTGCACATTAAAATCAGGATATTCATATCAAGTTGTCTGATGACATCTTCAGGCAAGGTACTTGAGCTAAGATCTCTGAAAAAAGCTCCAGTGCCTGCAAATATACAACATAATAAATAAGATAAATGTTTTTAACAAAATCCGATCAGTAAATTCTACAAGAAGTAAGTTTGTTACTTGCAAGTGCTTTGTGAACATTTTTTGGAAGCAACTCCACAAATGAAAATAGTAGTACTCATTGCATAAGCACATGACAGTCAAGACTCTTCATCCCTGAAAACTCTTGTCCCTGCTCAACACATCTTGATATATTTGAAATGTACCCATCATTAAACTTCACATATGATGCCACCTGCTTGAAGAACACTGCATTTGCTTCTGATGACAATCTGAAAATGGGAACCAGAATATTCCATAGTTCTAATATGCAACTCACTACTAGAACATAATGCAGTCAAGTCCAACCTTGAGTTCTTGTTATCTTTTATCTTCCAAGGGACGTTCAGTAATGTATTGATGATGTTGTCAAAAAACTTCTTCTCTATATGCAATCACATCAAGATTGTGTCGCAGAAGTAGATCCTTCCAGTATAGAAGTTCCCAAAATATACTCTTCTTATGCCAATTATGTTGTGTCTCGTAACCATCAGCCATATTTGCAGCAATATGCGAATTACCCCCTTTGTGGACTGTTTCTTGTGCCAACATAGTAATCAATATCCTTCTCAATTTCCTCTCCAAATACATATGGTGGAGCGGTGTCCCACAACCACTTTTGACCTGAACAATTTCTTGTTTCGTCGGTAAGGATGGTTAATGGGAATAAATCTCCGATGACAATCAAACCAAGATGTCTTCCTACCATACTTCAGTTCAAATGCGCATGTAATTCTCATACAATAAGGAAAAACTAGCCTCCCATGCTTAGTTCAATATGATAACATCCCATATGCTAGAAATTCACTGATGGTCCACAAAAAAATTGTTCGCATTGTAAAGTTTTTTCTCGTTGAACAATCATATGTATGCATCCCTGTTGACCACAATTCCTTCATTTCTTCTCTCAGAGGTTGTTGAAAAACATCGAGGGACCGCTTCAGATGCCTAGACATATGTATCAATACACTCATGAAAAGGAATTCCATTTCCATACACATCTCTGGTGGAAGGTTGTATGGCGTCAGGATGACTGGCCAAAGCGAGTATTGTCTTCAAGACATTTTAAAAGAACTAAATCAATTTGTGCACATCCCAAGATAAACATTATGAATGTGCTTGCAAAATCAAGGTGTACCTAATTCAAGTGTTCCACACTTTTGCATTTGAGGGGTGATTAATCTCGCATTCTTTCAGAGTATGTTCTGCATGCCATCTCATTGATGTTGCTGGCTTTTCAGACTGATATAATCTCTTCAGCTTATCCGTAATAGGTAACTAATACATGCGCTGGTACAATACCCTATTTCTCACACGTCTTTGTGGTTTATATCGTGGCTTCTTGCAAAATAGACGCTCCAAAATTTTGCATCTTTCCTCCAGTAGATCATACAGTTGTATATACGCATATCTATCATCTCCGAATGTAAGCCAAGACTATGAACAAGTTTGAATCTCATAATAAGATTCAGCACACAAATTATCTCCATGCAAATTCTCTTTAAACAACTCAGCCATGCATCAATACAAACTTCATGTAAGTTATGATCAGATTTGATATTCATCACCTAGCTGACAATGACAATTTAGAAAGACCTTCTCTACAATCTTTATAAATTGGATGATTAGCTGCGTCCAGCATTTCATAAAAAATTTTGACATCCAAGTTAGGTTCCTCTACATTTTCTACTTCTACAACAATTACTAAGGTTGTTTCACGAAATGCATATATAACCATATCATGCATCCCATCATGATCTACCACTTGACCCTCCTGAGGGTAACTACTTTTAGAATGCAAATGACTCGGTTCTTCCCTATAACGAACATCTTTAAACTAATTACTACTACTAACTTCATTCCTACTACCACCCTCTCCATGGTGAAACCAAATGTAGTAATGTGGGGTAAATCCTCTATTACTATATGTTTCCAAACGTTTCAGTACGAAAAACTTGGTATTCTTGCACTTACGACAAGGACAAAACATTTTACCCATTTCATGCGTGAGAGGTGTGTTTCTGGCCTGGTACATGAATATCTCTGCCTTGTTGAGAAGTTCGTTTGTCACTATTCCCGTAGAATCTTTATGTGCATACATCATACTCTAAAGTTCATAGATATTGTCACCATGAAACATTTTTTACAGTTTTTTTTGTTTTTTGTGCATTTTAAGAATGAGAGATGAGAACATATTTATATGAAAATTTCGATTTTGGTAGGTGAGAATGTAACAACGAATTTACTAGATCATAAATTTTAATAAACTTAACAACTGCATTACTACCATTTCAACCAGCCATACATACAAACATTTATCATGTTTTTATATATCTACTCTATTAAAATAGAGTCATTATTTTTATCTATTTTAAAAATTCATATAGGTCCACTTTATTAGATCAATAAAAAAATAATTTCATTATCTAATCATATCATTTACAAACATAACAATTAAAACATTTATCTCTATCTTTTTTAATAAAACAAGTGCATCAAATTCAAACATTCCTTGATATTATATATTTACCACCCACTAATCTTTAGGTATCATCTAATATTTTAACAACTAAAAATTTGTTATGAAAATATTTTTCATTAAATTTTTGGGGAGGATGAATGTTCTTTAAGGATCATAACTATTACGTGCAGAAAAACTTATTTTCATAACTTAATATTAAATATATATTTTTATAATTTATTTTATATTCAAATTTTCTTTTTCTTTTAAAATAAAAATACTCGCACGGACATGCGGGTTCAACTCTAGTTCTATGTAATTTGGTCGTTGCAAAGTATTTGATGTAATTTAGTCGTAAAATAATAACTTCGTTACACGTCGTCGTATGTAACGACTACATTACGATGAATTAGTTTGTTTTTAAGCTACGTCTAGTTTAGGATGATTTTTGAAATCGTCATAATGGTGCTATAACATCGACGTAAAATTACGACTACACATTTGTAATCTTAATACGTAGTCGTCATGGCTACGTTTCTTGTAGTGCTAGGTAGTTTTTAGCGGTATTAAAATGTAATTAACTAATTTTTAGTTAATAATCAATTTTGGAAATGTATTAGTAAAATAGAAAAAACAAAAAAATAAAAGATATTTATTAATTACTTCACGATATTCTATTGTAAATAAATGATAAATCTTAGGGGTATTTTTCATTTGTTTTCTTTTAGTAATATAGAGATCTAATTTTTATAAGGGTATTGTAAATTATATTTTGCAAACAAATCTAAATTTTAGGACAAAATCGAAATCGCCCTCTAACATACTATAGTTTGCTATTCCGGTAAAAAATAAGTTGTTTCTAACGTCTGTAAGAAAAAAGTTGGTCATACAGTCAAACTAAAGAATCTTTAATCATTGTACATCAAACGGTCCATATCTAAACACGTAGAAATCAAAGCGATGAGCTATTGTCTATCTGATCGCTTGCCTCCGGATCGACATTTTGAGTCAGCACTCACTCAGCAACTCAAATCTCCAGAAAACGCATAAAAGGAAGAAAACAAAAAAAAATCTCAACTCAAATCAAATCAACCAAACGATGCTTCTCCGAACTTCTCTCCAGCAAGGTATAATCTGGATCCTCTGTTTTTTCAAACTCTCGTAGACTCCGATACTATCGATGCTAGTGGTTTGGTGTCTGCAGGGAAACACAATCTCAGGCCTTTCAGACCTCGATTTCTCCGTTGTTTGTTATCAACCATGTCATCTACTCAGCCTCCGGTGAGTTTGTTTTTTCCGTAATCACTTGTTCTGCATCTTATTGGGTCTGTAATTCTGTTTCTGATATCACTCATATTATATGTATCAGAGAGTTCCAAATCTTATTGGAGGCTCTTTCGTTGACTCTCAAGCATCATCACATATCGATGTTATAAACCCTGTAAGCTCTCTCTTGCTAGAGTTCTGTACTATTCTCGTTTGTATTTGTTACACGAATAACACGTGAAGGTTTTGATTTTGATATAGGCTACCCAAGAAGTTGTTTCTCAAGTTCCATTGACAACTAATGAAGAGTTTAAGGCCGCAGTATCCGCTGCGAAGCAAGCTTTTCCTTCATGGAGAAACACACCCATCACCACTCGTCAGCGTGTGATGCTCAAGTTTCAAGAGCTTATACGCAAAAACATGGTAACTACTTACTTGGTTTACTTCTTGAAACATCTTCTTCTCTCCAACTTCAATCTTTCCTGCAGGATAAACTTGCTTTAAACATTACGACCGAGCAAGGGAAGACCTTAAAGGATGCACATGGTGATATCTTCCGTGGGCTAGGTAGGTTTCATCCGAGATTTGATTATATAGTTGAACAAGCTAAGCAGACCTTACCCGATTGATTATTTTCTTATGCAGAGGTTGTGGAGCATGCTTGTGGAATGGCAACTCTTCAGATGGGTGAATATGTCCCCAATGTGTCAAACGGAGTAGATACCTATAGTCTTAGGAGCCATTAGGTGTTTGTGCTGGCATTTGTCCTTTCAACTTTCCAGCAATGATTCCTTTATGGGTAACAATGCGAAATCCCTTTTGTATACTAGTGCTCTTATAGTATAGTACATATGTTTATCCCTAGTTTTTTCTTTTTCTTTTGTGATCCTCTTTTGTGGTCTCTGATTATTTATTCTGTGTTTGTTAATGCAGATGTTTCCCATTGCAGTGACATGTGGTAATACCTTTGTCTTAAAGCCATCAGAGAAGGATCCTGGTAAACTGCTCAATTTTATCTACCCTTTTTTCTTGGAACTATTCCCGTAACTTAAGGGCGCTCCTGTGATGTTTAATTATGTTTTGTAAAGTTCAAGATACCGTTGATACCTTTGTACATGCATCTTACTAGCAATATCAATGATTCAATATGTTGAGCTGAATCCTCTTAGATATATCACATTTTCTAGTCGACTACCTGCAAGATTGATCGTCTATTGTTGATATTACTTGCTTTCTCCAGGTGCTTCTGTAATGCTTGCGGAGCTGGCAATGGAAGCTGGATTACCTAACGGGGTTCTCAATATCGTTCACGGTACTAATGTAAGTTATGCTTAACTTTATGTCCTTGCTGAACTTGTTTTAGGATTTGAATTGTTAAAGGAAGACTCCGATCGGAAGATAGTATGGTGAATATTTTTTTTGAAATTACAGTGACCAAAACTTTATTTCTTAAACATTCCAATTCCACACTGTTGTCTTCAGTTTCTCTTTGTCTGTAATAATGTATCTCTTACATGGCAGGATACTGTGAATGCTATCTGTGATGATGATGATATCAGGGCTGTTTCCTTTGTTGGCTCAAACACTGTAAGTATATATTTGTTTGTTAATCTTTTTAAGCCTGCGAATTTGGTTTTTGTTGTTGTGATGAATTAAGTCTACGAAATTTTCACGTAGTGAGTTTCCTTTGATAGTAGATATGCTTTTTCCTCTGCGGTCAGATATTATTTAACTCTGTGTATTCCGAATTAAAATTGTTTTATTAAAGGCTGGAATGCATATATATGCAAGAGCAGCAGCAAAAGGAAAACGTATTCAGGTAACATCTTGCATAGTTTCCCATGTAAAAATCGTCTTTAGTATTTCAAAACGAGTCGATGTCATACGCTTATGAAATATCTCTTCAGTCAAATATGGGGGCCAAAATCATGGAGTTGTCTTGCCTGATGCCAACGTCGATGCTACTTTGAATGCACTACTTGCTGCTGGATTTGGTGCCGCTGGACAGAGATGCATGGCTCTGAGTACAGTCGTCTTTGTTGGCAATTCAAAATCATGGTAATGCTTACTTTCTTTTCTCCATATTCAGACTACATCAAGTCTTTGTGGAATATTACATAATTATCCTTTTTTCGGATTATAGGATTTTATAGGACATCACTTCTTTCATTAGTATAGATTTACAATGTTCTTGTCCTTGTGTTATAAGTAACTGGAGAAGCTGCGTGAAGCTTGTTAACTTTCATTGGATAGTACTGAGAGAATAGCTTCAACTTGTCTAATACTAACTAGGGAGGATAAACTTGTCGAGCGAGCTAGAGCCCTTAAAGTCACATGTGGAACAGAACCAGATGCAGACCTGGGTCCTGTGATTAGTAAACAGGTATTTTTGAGCTCATATCATATTTAGTTTTGCATTTCCTCTGTTATATACCATATTGCTACATTTTTTATTTGGCTAGGCCAAAGAACGGATATGTCGCTTGATTCAATCTGGTGTGGACGATGGTGCTAAACTGCTGCTTGACGGAAGAAATATTGTGGTAATTCCATTTTTTTACAGTTACTGCTATTAAAAGACACTCATGTAAGTATAGCACTTACCTCCCCATTCTTACGGAATAGTAACCAACTAAGCAATAACCAGCATCCTGCAAACTATTTATTAAATAATTAAGTATTTTTTAAAAATCCTTTCAAAAATAAAAAATAGAAATATATTTCAATGATTTGATTAAATTAAATATATATATGTGTGTGTGTGTGTGTGTGTGTAACAACAATAGCTAAATTAGTTAACATAAAATTATAAAAATATTTAATTTATGGATTTTATAATATATGATTTAATTTAAACAATATTATATACCTTTTATGGATTTCTAGTGGATGAGATTTTATATTCATATACTTTCATGATCATTTGTATTTTCATAATAAATATTTTAAACCATGTATGCAAAATTTCATTGCGGAATTTTTAGCATTTTACTAATTTACAGTCGTTTTTAAAATGAAAAAATGAAAATTATTGCTATATGATTAATATGATTTTTAATTTATTTAATATTATAAAACTAAACAAAAATGATAGAGAACACATAAGTTATTATTCAATCTTTATGTTCTAATATTGTTAATTGTCATCTATATTTTAAATCACTAGGTAATTATGTAGCTTTTATTCGAAAAAAATAGAGATTTTTTGGGATTACTAACTAGGCTTATGTTTGTTTTAATGAGAAGTAGTATAATATATGTTTGGATTTTGGAACCAAAAATTTGAGTGATTACATGTAATTATTTTAATAATTTAAACATATTTTATAATAACTCTAAGAACCATTTTAATGATGACACATTATCATAGTAACATATTAAAATGCTTCTCAAATAGTATATAAGGGATAACCATTTAAATTTCTTTAACTGTTAATCTGTGTAACCTTGAAATAAACAATGGATTGTTCTGAGAAGTTTTACTTCATCGCTCATAATAAACAGGTTCCTGGATACGAGAAAGGGAATTTTATCGGTCCTACCATTTTATCTGGTGTTACCCCAGACATGGAGTGTTACAAGGTATTATTCTGATACTTAAGTAAATCATCTGTCTTCTACTTGGACACTTACGTTCCTCTCTCAATTTGGCACATTGCAGGAAGAAATCTTTGGCCCCGTTCTTGTATGCATGGAGGTCAGATTGAAAATAAAATATTTCGATTACAATCAGAAGTATATTCGTTTGATTTTCATTTACTGTGTTATTTACATGCTATAATGCCTTTGTTACAAATTGATATATAGGCAGGGAGCTTTGATGAAGCCATAGACATCCTGAATAGAAACAAGTAGACCCCTTTTTGTCACATTTGTATAACAATACTGATATATTCCTCGGATATTCTTCAATAATCTGCTATTACGCCTTCAACAGGTATGGGAACGGTGCTGCAATTTTCACTGCATCGGGCGCAGCGGCAAGAAAGTTCCAGATGGAAATAGAAGCTGGACAGGTATGAAGAACTAACTTGGACTGTAAAAAACGTACAGTTTTTGTATACATTTGAGGTGGTCGATCTCTTCTTTTATTGTTGTTGTTTATGTTTGCGTAGATTGGTATAAACGTTCCAATCCCGGTTCCGTTACCGTTCTTCTCCTTTACTGGGAACAAAGCTTCATTTGCTGGAGACCTGAATTTCTATGGTAATAAAGTTTGTCACAACTTTAAAGAGAAGATTGCGTTTTGTTTCTATTTGCTTAAAAGCTCAAGTGGAATTGTTGCAGGCAAAGCCGGAGTAGACTTTTTCACGCAGATCAAGACTGTAACACAGCAGTGGAAGGATATTCCAACTTCAGTATCTCTGGCCATGCCTACATCGCAAAAGCAATAAATAAAACCCAACCTGGCTACTTTTGTTTTGGATTTCTTGAAATAATAAATGAACTATCCGTTCTAAATTTATATATTAATAATCGTTAAATACAAACTTTAATCATTCAATCATAATATCATAAGTGTTTAACATATAGTCATAAATCGTCAATATAAATCGTCAATATAATCGTCAATATAAAATTGATGAATAGAGTCATGTTGATATTTTATTGTTTTAAATATATTAATTTAAATTGAATTTCATGATATGATATAGTTGCTATAATTCATCATTCCATTTCGATATAAAAAATTTTATTTTTAAAATGATGTGACTAAATAACATTTAAGATCAAGGCTTGTGTAAAATGAATATTAATTATGTATACAAATTATTTATATCTATTATTATTTATTTTGTGCTCATTTATGTATTATGCAACAATAGATATATTGAATAATTAAGAACGAGTAACTATTACGTATATAATTAAATTAGAGTAAACACATAAATAAAACAATGCCTCTTTTTTAATTACAATATTTTTGTTGATAAAAATCAAATAATATTTTATATGATATAATTTTAAAATTAAATGATATTAAAAAAGATATATAGAATATTTGAATATGAAGATTTATTAATTGATGCTTTCGTACTCATATGATTTTATTAATATTTTCATATTTTCTGTAATAAAAATATTATTTTTAATATAAATATTTATTAATTGAAGCTTCTTACTCAATGCAGATTTTAAAATTAACATGTTTATATATTTTATATATTATAATTTAAAAATATTGATATATATATATATATATGTGTGTGTGTGTGTGTATTTAATCTGAATATATATTATATGAGACTTCATATTTATATGGCTTTATGATAATTTGCATATCGTTATAACAGAAAAGTTAAGTCATTGATCACAAAAATTTCAGTGTGAATTTTAAGAGTCTTAGTAGTTTATAATTATTTAAAACTTCAAAACAGATAATATAAGAAAAGATCTAAATTTTTATTATATGCTTAATGTGATTCTTTAATTTCTTTTAATAATATAAAATTAAACAAAAATGATGGAGGATAATCAAATCTTTATTATTCAAAATCATTAATTGTCATATATTTCTTAATAATATTAAATAATTCCATATCTTTTATTTAAGTAAAGAATAAAAAATATTCTTTTATACACTACTAATTAATTTGATAGTTAGTTTAATAAATAATATAATATATGTTTAGATAGACCACCCTATTTTCTAAAAATTTAAGAATTATTGTAATGATGTCACGTGGCAACCAAAACATGTTTTAATGCTTCAAGATTAATATATAAGGAGTTACTAGATTTTAACCCGCACGTCCGTGCGGACATTTTCTATTTTATAAATGTATTAAATATTATTACAAATCTTATAAATATATAATTTCTATTTTAGTGTTATATATTGTGTAAATCTATAATATTATTACTTATATTTCTTATTTAATATATAGTGATTTGCTTAAAACATATCACTATTGTTTTTTTTTAATTAAGACTTCAAAATATTAGATTTCTTTAATTTTTACAACCTATATAAATAGTTTTTTCGGGGTGCATTTCAAATTTTTTTTATTATCTATAATTTTATATTTTGTAAAATTTTCAATATTATGATTTTGAGTTTAAATATTTATTTTCAAAATTTTATATTTTGTCAAGAAAACTTTGCAAAATTACATAACTATTTTTGAGTTTGGAACATTAAATTAATTTTGAATTTTTTGTGACTACATCTAATCTATTATTTTATAAATAAAATATTTGAATTTTTGGTACTATTTAAAAAACATTTCTCAATAGATTATTTATAATTAAAATAAAAATAAATAAAAATTAAAATTGTATTTTTCATTAATATTTTTAGTGAATTACTAAGATTTCATATTTTCCAATAACATATTTTTAAATAGTATATGAATTAAAGTTTATTATATAGTATTCTATCTTCTTATACAAATATTTTTAACAGTTTCAAAATAAATAAAATTTTGTATATATATATATATATGTTTAACCTATGTTAATACATTTATTTTATATGTAACCATCACCAAACCGACCAAAGACCACAAGGGTTTCCACCGCGGCTAAGGAGGGTTGGTGCGGTTAACACCACTCACCTTGGGCGTACGCTTAGGAGTGCTCACACCCTTCTCCATGTCTTTCTCCTTCTGCCTGATTGTCATCTTACCACGACTTCGTTTCCCACAATCAGTCTCCACACTGAAAAGAATAAATCACCACCACCACGATCCGGTTTTCAAACGCCAAGTCTTCTCTCTCTTTATTTCCTTCTCTCCCAATTTTCCCAGAGTTTTTCCTCCCTAGAATCCTCCCTTTTCGACACCGGAGCCCTCTATTTATAGAGTGGGACTCACAAACTGCCCCCTTGGGCGAACATGTGCAAGCGGTTGGGTGAATGTGTGCAATTGCTCCATTCCCACCCTTTCGCCTAATAACCAACCCCAAATGCTCTCCTTGCATTTACTTGAGCCCATCGCCCATGAACCGGACACCCCAACAGCCAGATGTGTGATGATCACCCATAACACCACTATCCTAGAATCAAGCATGCTCTGATACCAACTTGTAAGACCCGAACCTAGATTCCTCAATCCAACTAGTCCGCGATCTTACTTATACATCTAAGTTATTTGATTCAAGTCTACTTAATTATTTCTAAGTTGATTCCATGTCATTGAGGTTCATTCAATTCGCAAACACAATCAGTTAGATAGAAAGGAAAATTCATTGTATAAATATAAAACATATGATTCATACATAGGTTCAGTTTGCACTATAGGCTATCATAAGTTCATAATATCCAATCTATCTTACACATCCATTCCGGCCCAGGTCTTCACGGTTCCTTAGCCTTACCACGGTCCTTGTCTGATCCTGAAACCAGAAAACCACAACACATAAACGTATGGTTATAAACTGATATCCTAACAATCATTCCTAGGTATGCTTGGTTCGGTTCCCTTAACTAATTCTATAAACCAATCCAATCCATCAACCTAAACACTCGACCATGTCTAGATTCCGATCAAATCAATTGCCAATCATATAAACCAACCATAGATGGATTACTCTAGTGTGATCTAACCCAATGGATTACTCTAATGTGATCTAACCCATTGGTTACAACACAAGCAATCCGATCCATGTTTAAGTCCAGCCGATGGCTAAGGACTTCCTAATGAACCGACCAAGGCCTTGGTTCATATATCCCTACATATCACATCTCACTTGACCGCACATAAACATATAAGGGGTGATCAAGCAAGCAAATGGTAGAGATGGATGTAACCATCACCAAACCGACCAAAGATCACAAGGGTTTCCACGGCGGCCAAGGACGGTTGGTGCGGTTCACACCACTCACCTTGAGCGTACGCTCAGGAGTGCTCACACTCTTCTCCATGTCTTTCTCCTTTTGCCTGATTCTCATCTTACCACTGCTTCTTTTTTTCCACGATCAGTCTCCACACTAAAAAGAATAAATAATCACCACCACAATCCGGTATCCAAATGCCAAGCCTTTTCTCTCTTTATTTCCTTCTCTCCCAATTTTTCCAGAGTTTCTCCTCCCTAGAAACCTCCATTTTCGACACCATAGCCCTCTATTTATAGAGTGGGACTCACAAACTGCCCCCTTGTGCGAATGGGTACAACTGCTCTCTTCCCACCATTTCACCTAATAACCACCCCAACTGCTCTCCTTGCATTTGGGCTGATCGATTTCAAGCCCACCATACTTTCCCACGTGTCTGACCCACTTGCCATGACCCACAAAACCATCAACATCATGGACCACCAAGCCTGGACCATAACCACCCATGACCTGAGCCCATCGCCCATGACCCGGACACTCCACCTAGCTAAGATGAGCTGGTTACTAGCTGCCCCAGCTGGGTGAGCTAGAACTCCCGCTACTGGAGCTTACCTCTACCTCGGTGAGCTGCCCCGAGCTGCACCACTCCCATCCAGCTGAGCTTAGTTGGTCGCGAGCCACCCTTCGGTTGAGTGAGCTAGCATTCCAGATGCCCGAGCTGGCCTTTACTTTCGTGTGCTACATTGAGCTACTACTTGTTCCTCCCAGATGGTAGAGCTGGCTTACCGCATCGCCCATCTGCCATGACACTCGTCCAGCTCCCTTTTTTGAGCCGACACCTTATTTTGGTTAAGTCTCAGCCTTCTGATGCCCTTAACCCACTTACCCAGCCATGACACGCTTTCATAAGGTCTTATGACATGTCTAGTGCATCTCCCCGCACCATGGACGAGTCCAAAGATCCTATCTAGGATCGGGGACATGACAAGATCCAAGACTCCTTCAGAGATTTATTGGAACTTCATTGTTTTGTATTTCTTATTCTATTTCATGATTTCTATTGAGTTTATTATCATGCTTTGATTGGTCATGTCTGAGTAGTTCTCTGTGTTATATTTAGGGTTATGAAGGATTAACCAAAACTATAGAATTGTTAAGGTAATAGAGATATCCATAAATTGAATTGCTATTAATGCTTGTGTTCTAAAGTATCTAATAGAACCCTTATCTTAGGAATGTAGACAACTACGATAGTAGGTCTTCGTCTAAATTGATCCTTTTGAGTTAGGTTGCTAGATACATACGGCAGCTGGTCTAGGAAGTTAGTGAAACAGTGTAATATACCAATAAAACCAATTTAAGGTAGTTGTCAATCGATTCTCAACGCCAACAATCAATCGACGACTCGTTCCATGTTTATTAGCGATAACCAAAATACTAGACTTAGATAATTATCATATTCACATGCGACATCTGGATATCTATACACTAGAGTTCGAGTTCTAGAATATCACACACACACCTTTAGCTTCTATATCTCTATAATCTTGATTACATAAAACCCTAAATATAGTTATTTTCTAATCTTGTCTTACAAACATCTAATCAACTGTTTTATTGTTTACTGCTATTTAATTACTTGGCTAGCTTAATCTACATATCTATAATCTAGTGTGTGCCAACGCTCCATGTGGATTCGATCCCTAAGTACTACAACTGGATTTCTTATTTGGGAGAGTAAGTTGTAATTTGAGAGCATATCAAATTTGGCACAATTTCCGGGGAGCATTGATTCACCATTAGATCTAATAGATAATGTCTAGGTTTTTCTTTATTTTACTTACTGAACACAATTTTTTTTCTTTGTCTTTCAGGTGCATGCATGCTCAACAGTACCAGAAGCAACAAGAAAAAAAACATACAATTCTCAGACTCTGTTTCGTTAGAACGTGCAATCCGCGAAGGAAAGCGCACCGCATTGATCAACACCAACACATCTTCGTCGACCGACCTTACTCGGCTAGCGCCGATCAACAGGCTCACCAAGGCTTCTTTGATTCATTGAAACTCTTATGGCATACAGATTCTCACCTCTCCAAGCTGATTACATAGTTGAAGACTAATCCAAACTTCATTCTCACTACACTTTCATCAACGAGGAACTGAGAAGAAAAGGGAAGTTGGTAGTTCGTAATGAAGTGGAGGTTAAAACACACATATTTCGCTTGTTACATGAGTTAGTGGTCATTCAGGTAGAGATGCCACACTTCACATGATAAATCTCTTTTCTTCTGGCCGAAGATGTCTTTGAAGTGTAGAACTATGTTTTGACACTACAGTATATTCCAGAAAAACAAGTATGAGAATGCTGCAAAACTTGATCTGTTTCATCCCTTAACAGCCCCGTATGGTGTTTGGGAATCAATTAGTCTGGACTTTATCGAACTGCATACTGGTTGTCACCGATAAACTGAGTATTAATGGATAGTTCTTAGCTCTATCTCACCCATATACTACTATTGAAGTGGTACAAGTTTATTTGGACAATGTTTTCAAGCTACATGGTCTTTTCGAAGATACTGTGAGCGACAAAGACCCCACTTTTCTCAGTGAAGTATGGAAGGAGTTGTTGAGATTACATGGAGTTGACTTGAGGTAATTTACTGCCTATCATACCCAAATTGACGGACAGACAAAGGTGACCAACAAGACCTTGACGGGTCTTCCCAAGCGTAGGTGGATTCGATTGTGATGTATATGAACCTTAAAATATCCTAATAACTAATATATATGAAACGAATTCGAATATTTGCTACCAAAATAACTATATTTTCCAATTCAGTTTAGGTATTTTGTATCTAAACTAAAATCTATACTAATAAAATGGACCTTTTGAGGTTTTATAGAGCGTCCACATCAGCATAAAATTCTTTTTCGAAAAAATGCCACATGACATTAAAAATAAATAATAAGTAAATTTACAATAAAAAATAAATAAAGAATAAGTAAATATATTTAGAAATAGAAATATTGCATTAAACATCTATAGTAATATTATCATTTGATATAAGAAAAAGAAAAAAAATAAATAAGTATACAATAAAAGAAAAAAATAATTTATACTAATAAAAGAGACCTTTTGAAGTTCGATCGAGCGTCCACATCAGCATAAAATCATTGTTTCAAAAGACGCCACATGGTATTAAAAAATAGATAATAAATAAATAACAATATAAGAAAAAGAATAAGTAAATATATAATTCCAGAAATAGAAATATTACATTAAAGATCTATAGTAATATTAATATTTGATATAAGAAAATAAAAAATAAATAATAAGTATAAAATATAAGAATAGTAATAATAAATAAATACACAATATAAGAAATAAAAATATCATATTAAAATAAAGAGTAAGAAAATATACAATTTTAAAATAGATATATTACATTAATATATATTGTAATATTATCATTTAATAGAATAAAACGAAAATTAAATAATAATAAAATATATAATATAAGAAAAATAATAATAATTAAATAGACAATATAGGAAATAGAAATATAAAGCAAGAAAAATAAAATAAATAAATATAAAATATAAAAAAAATAAACAATAAGTAAGTAAAAATATAATAATAAATAAACTAAATTACACATCGATCTCATAAATGTATAGTAAAATAAATAATAAGTAATATACAGTAGTAAAAATACAAATTTTACATTAAATATTTATCGTAATATTAAAATAATTAAATATATAACATAAGAAAAATAAATAATCGGTAAATATACGATATAAGAAATAAAAAATATTAGATCAAACATCCATTATAATATTAAAATAAGTTGGAAAAATCATCAATCTATTTAGACGGCGATGGAGCAAGGCGACGGCGATGGAGGCAAGGCGACGGCGGAGAAGAAAACAATTCACGATCCAAAACGCGGAACCCATGGAACTCGGACGAGGCCGGATCCGGCGTTCGCGGTGGAAAGAGGAGTTGCCTCAATGGAGCTTCCAGCGGGGGTGTTCGAGGACTCTGAGCCCCTATGGAAAGCGTTTGCGGTGGGATACTTCATCAGCGATGCGCCTCACGTGGGATCCATACACGCTACTGTCAACAGGATCTGGTCTGTCCCAGGGACCAAAGGGAAGATTGATGTGCAATTCATAGCCAAGGACACAGTCCTGTTTCGAATTGAGAACGAGGAACTGCGTAAGCGAGTGATCAAGCGACGCTATTGGCACATATCAGATGTGCCGTTGGTACTTCAGGAATGGTCCCGGAGACTGCTGCAGCGCCACCATACGTCTCTGCGATGCCCCTCTGGGTGGATTTAAAGTTGGTGCCTAGCCATCTTTTCTCACATGTTGGTCTGAAGCTCTCTCGAACCAGTGGGTAACTTCGTGAAACTTCATCCGCAAACGGAAAGGTGTACAAGGTTGGATGTGGCTCGAGTTCCTGGTTGAGGTCAACTTGCACGAACCCTTGATTGAAGCGTTAAAATTTGAGGATCAGGATGGTAGTCAGGTACAGGTTGCTGTCTCATATCCTTGGCTTCCGGAGCGATGCAGTTTATGCTCAAAATGGGGCCACAAGACTAAGGCCTGTGTTTCCAAAGACGTGGTCATCCTCACCAAGGATAAGGTTTCAGAGGAGGAAACTGCAGTAGCAGAAACAGAGAGTAAAAGTTACTCGAATAAGGCAATGGAGGTGGTGGAAAATCTAATTCAGGAGATAGAATCTCTTCCCATTCGAACAGATATGGAAGTGCCTAGAATCCAAGATGGAGTGATATTGGAAACAGGCAGTGTAGGTCGTATTTCTCAAGGTCTTAAAGATACTGAAATAGTTCCAGAGGCCTCGGAGAGAAGCTCGAGTGTCCCGAGTGACCCATAAGGATGGTTGACAGCTACCAAAACGTTCAAAGCTCCCTCGGTACTGGAAAATCTGAACAAATCACTAAGCTCTGATTCACCTAATAGTTCCGGATCAGCAGTTTCAGTAAATGAGAAGGTGACAAATTTCTCCTTCTCGCTTCCAACCCCTTATGGATGTGGAGGATCGTGGAGACGTGGTAGAGATATTGGAAGGACTGGAGGAGGGAGAAATAAGATCTATGGCAACGATAAAAGACAAAAAATCAGGTCAACAATCCAAACGAGGGAAGAAGAGTTATCAGTTGGGACGTTCAAAGGATCTCAGGGCGCTAAGCACGAAGGTTCAGCACAAAAAATCTTCCGTTAGGAAGATATGACGTCCTTTTTCTCTTGGAACATGCGTGGGTTCAACAAGCCACGCAAACACTGGGTGCTTAAAAATGGATTCAAGATGAAAGCCTTTATTTGGTTGCCTTCTAGAGACAAGAGTGCAAGAATGTAACCATTTGGCGATTGTTAAAGCAGCGCTACCGGGTTGGAGTTCTATAACGAATTATGATCACCATCGTCTCGGGCGTATCTGGTTCTGCTGGGGTACTGGATTGACGGTTACTCTGCTTCACAAAAGTGATCAGATAATTACTTGTGCTGTGCAATCGGAGAAGGGAGATCAATTTATTTGTTCTGCGGTTTATGCCTCCAACTTCATAGCTGAAAGGAGACGTCTATGGACTGATATCAGAGCGACACATCAGGCTTATCAACATCTTTCTATGCCTTGGGTTCTTATCGGCGACTACAACACCACGCTCTCGTCTACTGAGCATTCCCGAGCGCGGACTACATGGGGGATCAAATCGGTATGGTGCAGTTTCAAGAGCTCACCACTGACTGTACTCTCACAGACCTTGCCTACACTGGAGCTTTGTTTACTTGGTGGAACAAAAGGGGAGCTGATCCCATAGGTAAAAAACTAGACCGAGCACTAATCAACAGAGACTGGCTGCGTGTGTATCCCCAATCTTTTGCCACTTTCGAAACAGGAGGTGTTTCTGATCATGCCAGATGTGTAGTTCGTTTACAGCACAAGGTGGCTGGGCAACGCAAACCTTTTAAGTTTTTTTAACTATTTGGCAGAGCATGGCGACTTCCTCTCTACTGTTAAGCGCCAACGGGAACTTACTGGTGATATATGTCATTCCAGAACAGCTCTAAGCATGTTTCACCAGAAAATGAAGTCGATGAAGTACGGTCTAAGAGCGTTGAATAAACCCACTACGGCGATCTCCACAACCGAACGAAACAGGCATTTGAGAGTTTGTGCCGATGTCAAGAACAAGTGCTAGCTGATCCAAGCCCTGCCACGTTCGCTGCAGAAGAAGAAGCTTCACAGCGCTGGCACCACTTAGCACTGGTGGAGGAGAAACATCTTATGCAGAAATCCAGGATTCAATGGCTTGCACTGGGGGACCAAAACACTACGTTTTACCACCATGCTGTCCAGGATCATGCGGCCAGAAATAACATAATGTGTTATATACTGAGTCTGGTGAAAACGCTGACTGAGCCCTCAGCTATCAGGAAGGAAGCGTGGATCATTTCCAAAATTTTCTCCAAACTGAATTGTCTAGCAGCTCCCCGGTATCAGTGGGCCGCTCTACAAGGCTCTTCTGAGTTACCATTGCTCTCCACAGGACACTGTTCTTCTGATATCCCCAGTAACTCCTCAGAGATTCTTTCAAGCTCTAAAGGCTTTGCCAAATAAAAAGGCTCCCGGTCCTGATGCTACACTAAGGAGTTCTTTATTGCGGCCTGGCCTGTCGTGGGAAGGACTTCATTACAGGCGATACAATCATTTTTCCTATTCGGTTTCTTCCCACAGGGGTCAAATCCACTATATTGCTCTGATCCCAAAGAAGAATCCAGCGCAATCCATGAAAGACTTTCGGCCAATATCCTGCTGCCAACCTTCTTTATAAGGTAATCTCAAAAATCCTTGCTAACCGGCTCAAGATGTACTCCCTACTGCTATCCGAGCCCAATCAGAGTGCTTTTATTAATGGAAGACTGTTTACTGGAGAATGTTTTATTAGCTACAGAGTTGGTGAATGGCTATCATCTCCCCAGTATCTCTGCGCGATTGCACCGTTAAGCTTGATATCTCAAAAGCTTTTGACACGGTCAAATGGAGCTTCATTACCGCTGTGCTACAAGCTATGGGTTACCTAGTCAATTTATTCAGTGGATTTATCTCTGCATTTCCACTGCCTCTTTTTCGGTTGCAGTGAAATGGTTGAATTGGAAGGATTCTTCACAGTGCGCCTGGGATCAGGACAGGTTGTTCAGTCTCTCCCTACTTATATGTTGATAGTAAGCAATGTTCCTCTTGTATGTTGAACCAGGCTGCTGCTGATGATCTCTTTGGATACCATCCACAGTGCCATCAGGTTCAACTCACCCATCTTAGCTTTGCGGATGACATACTAGTCTTCACAGACGGAAGTGTGAGGTCTCTAGATGGGGTGCTTGCGGTGATGAACCAGTTTGCAAGCCTTTTCAGGGCTTCAGATAAATGTCACCAAATCGTCAATATTCACTGCTGGGCGAATAATCACATGTTAGTTTCAAGCGCACGAAACAAAGGGTTTATGTCAGGGACCTTACCGGTGCGCTATCTGGGAATGCCTCTCACCACCAAATATGGAGTAAGTTGGAATATGAGCCCCTTATTGATCAGATTTGCAATAAGCTTTATCTTGGGACACATCGAGCATTGTCTTATGCTGGTCGCCTCCAGTTAATTAAAGTCAGTGATCACTAGTACTGTCAACTTCTGGAGCTCAGCATTCTTATTACCACAGGGGTTGTTTGGATACCATCGAGAGTAGTTGCAGTGCATTCTTATGGTCAGGTTCACCCACCATCACCTCTAAAGCTAAAGTAGCATGGAATTGACCTTTGTTGTCCGAAGAAAGAAGGAGCCTAGGTATTCGACATTTCAAGGACACCTCAAAAGTATTTGCCTTGAGTCTTATCTGGAGGCATATCTCCTTATCTGGTTCTTTGTGGGTTGCGTGGACTCGAGAGTACCTCTTAAAGAATAGCTCTTACTTGGGATGCCAATGACAAGAAAGGATCGTGGGTCTGGCGTAAGCTACTCCAGCTGCGTCCATAGCATTATGACTGCATTCACGTACGAGGTAAAGAATGGTGAAGGCAATTTTCTTTTGGTTGACCACTGGTCGGAGGATGGGGTACAACTGTTGGATTTAAACTGGGGGTGGGGTGGTTAGCCTTACTTGGGAGTGTACAGGTCTGCTAACCCCTTGCGGACGGCAAACCCTGGGAGGAAACTGGAAATTTCGGCGTGTGCGCAGAGGGACGCTTTCCCCGTGCTTTGTGACACACGGCTGCAAGCGACAAACCGCCCGGTACCAACTGCAGGGAACGTGATAATAGGCTTTATGGAGACATGATCCACGATGATTTCAGACCTACCTTCTCAACTAGAAGACATGGGACTATATGCGAATCAGAAGATTGAGCTTCCGTGGCACAAGATAGTGTGGTTCCTCAAGGCATCCCTCGACAGGCTTTCATGGTATGGCAGCTTTTAAAGACAGTTATCTACAGGAGTTAGAATGAGAGGGTGGGGCATTGAACAGTGCTGTGTATACTGTGGCGAGAAGGATGAAACGCGAGACCACCTGTACTTTGCTGTCCATATACATTCACGGTCTGGATGAATGTAGCCGCAGGTCTACTCGAAGCAGCAATCACACCCGACTGGGAGGGAACAGTAGACCTCCATGCTCGCTGCCAAACCAAAATAGGCTCGACACTGCACTTCTGCGCCTAGTGTTCCAAACAGCTATCTATATACTGTGGAGAGAGAGAAACTCAAGAAGACATGGAGGAGCCTACTTATCAGTAGAGAGGACTACCAAGATCATTGGGAGAGTTGTCATCAACCGTATCTCTTCCCTGAAGTACAAGGGGACCCACAAGATGGAAGGGCTGCTTAGAAGATGGTTTGCTGTTTACACATTCTAGATGACACCATTCTTTTATTCTTTTTAAACTTTAAAACAGTATAGTACCCCTATGTAAATTAATTCTCAAAGTGATCAATGATTTGATATTAATTCAAAAAAAATAAGTAAATAAATAAAATATATAATACAATAAATAATAAGTAATATACAATAGGAAAAATAAAATATGACATTAAACATCTATCGTAATATTATAATAACTAAATATATAATATAATAAAAATAAATAATAATTAAATATACAATATAAAATATAAAAATATACATTAAAAATCTATTTGAATATTAGAATAAGTAAATATAAAAATAAGAAATATAAATATTACATCAAAATCTATCGTAATATTATAATAATTAAATATAGAACATAATAAAAATCAATAGTCGGTAAATATACGATATTAGAAATAAAAATATTACATTAAAAATCTATTGAAATATTAGAATAAGTAAATATATAATATAGAAATAGAAATATTAGATCAAACATCTATTATAATATTAAAATAAGTAAATAAATAATGTATAATACAATAAATAATAAGTAAATATACAATAGAAAAAATGAAATATTACAATAAACATCTATCGCAATATTATAATAACTAAATATATAATATAAAAATAAATAAATAATAAGTAAATATACGATATAAAAAATAAAAATACTACAATAAACATCTATTGTAATATTAGAATAATTAAATATAAAATATAAGAAATATAAATATCACATCAAAAATCTATCTTAATATAAAATAAGTAAAACAATAAAATGCATAGTAAATAAATTTATAGTAAAATCAAATAATAAGTAAATATACAATATGAGAAATATAATTATTACATTAAACATCTAGCGTAATATTAGAAAAAACAAATATACAATATAATAAATATAAATATTAAATAAAACATCTATTTTAATACAAAATAAGTAAATATAAAATATAAAAATAAGTAATTATATAATATAAGAATAGAAAAAATACATTAAAATATATCTGAAAAATATATATTAAAATAAATAATAAATAAATATACAATATAAGAAACAAAAATATTACATTAATTATCTATTGTAATATTACCCAAATATAAAATCTAGAAAATTAGAATAATTAAATATAGTATATAAAAAATAAGTAAATATACAATATAAGGAATGAAAAACTACTTTAAACATTTATCTGAAAAATGTATATTTTTGCGTTTTATTATTTCTAAATATATTTATAAGTAATATACAATATAAAAAATAACAATAAGTACATATAAAATATAATAAATGGTAAAATTAAATTACTCATTGATTTGAAAAATATTAGTAAAATAAATAATAAGTAAATATACATTAGGAAAAATATAAATATTACATTAAAGATCTATCGTAATATTTTAATAATTAAATATATAACATAATAAAAATAAATAAACGGTAAATATATGAAATAAGAAATAAAAATATTACATCAAATATCTATTGTAATATTAGAATAAGTAAATATACAATAAAGTAAATAGAAAGATTACATCAAAA
Source organism: Moricandia arvensis (assembly GCA_905132765.1). Lineage (NCBI taxonomy): Eukaryota > Viridiplantae > Streptophyta > Magnoliopsida > Brassicales > Brassicaceae > Moricandia > Moricandia arvensis. Next base: position 38,002 of record CAJHQP010005536.1, read on the forward strand.
TCTATCGTAATATTAAAATAAGTAAATAAATAAAATATATAGTAAAATAAAATGTATAGTACAATAAATAATAAATAAATATACAATACGACAAATACAAATATTACATTAAATACCTAGCGCAATATTATAATAAGTAAATATATAATATAATTAAAATAAATAATAAGTAAATATATGATATAAAAAATAAAAATATTACATTAAACATCTATTGTAATATTGGAATAAGTAATAAACAATATAAGAAATAGAAATATTACATCAAACATCTATCGTAATATTAAAATAAGTAATTAAATAAAATGTATAGTAAAATAAATAAATAATAATAAAAAATACAATAGGATATATATATATATATATATATATATTACTTTAAACGTTTATAATAATATTAGAATAAATAAATATGCCATAATTAGAAATATTACATAAAACATCTATGTAATAATAAAATAAGTAAATATACAATATAAGAAATATATAAAAATTAAACATCTATTAGAAAATGTATATTAAAATAAAGAATACGTAATTATATAATATAAAAAATAAAAATATTACATTAAATATTTATCGTAGTATTACCATAGATATAAAATAAAGAAAACTAGAGTAAGTAAATATACAATATAAGAAAAATAAATAATAAGTAAATATACAATATATAAAAAACAAATTACTTTAAACATCTATCTGAAAATGTATACTTTTTCGTTTTATTATTTTCAAATATTTTTATAAGTAAATATACAATATAAAAAGTAAATAATAAGTAAATATACAATATAAAGAATAGAAATATTACATCTATTTAAATAATAAGTAAATATACAATATAAAGAATATATAATATAAGAAAAAGAAACAATAAGTAAATATACAATATATGAGATGAAAAAACTAAATTAAACATCTATTTAAAAATGTATAGTAAAATAAATAACCAGTAAATATAAAAAATAAAAAAATAAAAATATTACATTAAAACATCTAGCATAATATTGGAATAAGTAAATATAAAATATAAGAAAAATAAATAATAAGTAAATATAAAATATAAGAAAAATAAATAATAAGTAAATATACAAAATAAAAAATAGAAATGTTACATTAAACATCTATCGTAATATTATCATTTAACATAAAAGTAAGAAAATTATAATAAGTAAATTGAAAATATAAGAACAAATAAACATACACTATAAGAAACATAAATATTACATTAATCATTTATCATAATATTTGTATAAGTAAATATACAAGAGAAGGAAAATAAATAATAAATATAAGAAATATAAAAACTACATTAGGCATCTATCTGAAAAATGTATAGTAAATATACTATAGAAAATAGAAACAATACATTAGACATCTATTATAATATTAACATTCGATATAAAAGTAAAAAATTAAAATAAGTAAATATATAATATAAAAAAATAAATAATAAATAAATAAAAATATAAGAATATTTATATAGTTAATATTTGAAAATTAAAATAGTTTTCGCGCGTAACGCGGATTAACCCCTAATAACTTAAAAATAAGCAAAAATAACCATATTATTCAATTTGATTCGGGTTCAATAAATAATATATAGAAATCTAAAACTATTCAAAGAACCAATATACAATAATGTATAAATCATGAAAAACAAATATCAGCGAGGGGAGCAATTTCTAGTCTATAATTAACAGTCTTGAAAAGACTAAGACTTTGACAAGATCCCTGATCGCAGATGGACTCATCGGAGATCGAAGTGGTGCCTTTAGATTCTAACACTCACCAAAACCATACTGAATCGCCAGCCATCACAGACGTCTTCTCCGCTTCTGCTTACGGCGATCTCAACCATCTTAAGCGTTTCGTCGAACACAACGGTTCTTCTGTCTCTCTTCCCGATGCTAATGGATACTACGCTCTCCAATGGGCTGCGCTTAACAATTCCCTCCACGTTGCTCAATACATCATCGATGTACGTTTGTCTGTGTCTTGAGACCATTTCTCCTTTAGATCTGATCATGTTTTTGGGGTTTAATTTGTGATATCTGCAGCCACGGTGGTGATGTTAATGCAGCGGATAATATACAGCAGACACCATTGCATTGGGCAGCAGTTAAGGGCTCCACTTGATGTTGCAGACCTTCTACTGCAACATGGAGCTCGAATTGAAGCCGCTGATATGAATGGGTATAGGGTAATTCATTTCTTCTTTTCCTATTTAGTGGGGACAAAACTTGGCGTGTAATGGATCAGTTTTCGTAAGTTGCTTGCGTTAGCTCAGATGAACAAGTTTTCCGTGCAGCAGTGCATGTTGCTTCTCAATATGGACAGACAGCCTTCTTGAATCACCTTATTGTGGAATATGCAGCTGACCATAACGCACTAGATAATGGGAGGGAGGAGCCCGCTACATTGGTATGACTATATACAGTGTGTCTATAGCCTTTGACACTGGTCAATTGATTTGGAGATGCATAAACTTTTTATTGGCACGATGTTTCATGAATTTACCAACATAGATGTTAGGAAATGTTGATATCTGACATACATGAATGAAATAATCATTGCTTGTTATTTCTATTCATGGAAGATAACATGTCAAATATTTGACATATCATTTTCTCTTTTGTATCTTGAGTATGTCTAGTAATTGTTTATTATCACGTGGTACTCTGTTTCTTATCATTGAGTCTTTCAAAATTTAAGAAGAATAGCAAGTGAACTTGTATTTTTTTTCCTTGTTGTGTGGCTCAGGGCTTCTTACAATGGATTCACGGAAACCATCCGGTTACTTCTCTTCCGGGATGCCTGTCAAAATAGACAAGACAACACAGGCAATCACTTTCTTTTAACTGTATCTATTTGTCTGCTCTAGATTTTTCAAAAGAATGATTTACTACCGAATATTCTGTTGTTGAATCCAGGTGTAAAGATGTGATCTATGGTTAATATCTTCCTTTGTTTCTTCTGCTTACACTTATATCAGATGAGTGAACATCGTTCTACCTTTGATTTGTAAAGATAAATGTAAAAATGGGCAGTGTTTCAGAAAAAAAAATGTAAAAATGGTCAAGAATTTCTGAACTTCGGTCACTGAGTGCTGATAAATTGTATATAAAGGGATTGTTATCGCATTCCAGACTGTTTCTGACTTGCAAAATCTGTAGAATGTTGATACGGTGATGTATATTTTACTTCAGTTTTAAAACTCTGACGTCTTAAGCTGGTCAGGTTGCACTCCTTTGCACTGGGCTGTTATTAAGCAAAATGTTGAGGCTTGTTCTCTGCTCGTTCATGCTGGAACCAAGGAGGAACTGATATTGGAGGATAACACTGGATCCACGCCACTTAAGCTTGCATCTGATAAAGGTCACAGGCAGCTCACTCTTTTCCTTGTACGTAATGTTAGTGTAGCTTGCTACCATTCCACAATTTACTTGCTGATTCTCTCCTTGAATTTCTCCTTATTTTATGTTCTTTTTCATTAGTTAGAGATTATTAGGTTAAGAAGGCTATTGACAAAATTTTCAATCGAAATATCCTTTCGAAGCTCTGTAAATTGTATTTACAAACATCCAAGAAAAAGAGTATTGAATATAGTTTTGATGTACATTTGGTTGTAAATGTACAGTTAATATTTAAGCCTTAAACGCAGAAAACAAAGCAGCGTTTCTGATATTTGCTTTTCATATGTAACCAGACTTTTTTTTTTTTAACAATCCTTTTCTTAATTGGCTCTGACTTTCAAATATAGTGAAGTATCATTTTGGTAGAAAAATGTTCCGCTCTCAATTGTAGGGCCACAGTAGATCTTAGTGTTCAAACTTTACAGTATGAGAGATACCTTGTAAATGGTGGTAGAATGTGTTAAATGTTGTTTGCGGCCACTATTGTTTTTTGTTATAGTTTCCATTTGATATGATGTGCCTTTCAGATTCCGTTTGTTTTCTTCTGTAAAATTTCAGTCGAAGGCAATGCAAACTCGTAGTAATAGTTTTGTAAACAAGATCTTCTGTGGAAAATTGGGAGAGACAAGCTATGCTCCTATACTGTTCTGCTTAATAGTGATTGAAATGGTCCTCTTCTTCACATCCATTGTCGCAGGTGAATGTCTCATGCAACATGATGGTTAGAGTATGTGTTTCTTTTCCTACTAATGATTACATGAATCCAGCTTACATTTTTCAATTAAATGTAGCTTCAAACCTCCCTAAGATAACTGCTATGGTTGGACTGTGGGCATGGTTCGGTCTTTCATGTGGCGTTTGCTCTCTTATAGCTTTCCGTCGTTGTAGCAGGTATTCTTATTGTAACTATACTCTGTTAAGCCATTGCCAGTGTCATATGTCGTATATATTAGTTTGGTGTAGTTACTAGGATGCTATAATTTATATTACTTCATGAAAGAGAATATTTCTTCATGCTGTACTCTTGCAAGAAATGAGGTAGACTTGTGAGGCTGTAACTATTATTTACTCCTACATATACTTAGTAGCGTCTTGAGTGTGTTGTTTGTAATGCTCTTGGAATTTGTAATAAGGTATTTGCTCTGTACAGCAAAGATCCCGGGTACGTTAAAAGGAGCAACGAAGTTGACAGCGATCACACTGCCAAGGTAAGTTTAACTGCCTTCTCTTGTTTCTATGTCAAGAAATGCGAACATTTTGAGTTTAACTGTTTCTTGTTTGAGTGTTTTTTTGTCTGCCTGAAACATGCTGAACTATGCCTTATTTAAGTAAACACCAATTTCATATCAATTTTACAGTCATTAGATGTTGTTCTGAGAGGTTTGATTCACATTACTTTTGATGTTGCAGGATCCTTTGATTGATATCAGTTTCAACAGCCCCTCATGGAAAGGAAATTGGTCCCAGCTCTGCCCCACTTGCAAGGTTTTCCTCAGAAGCCATCTTTATTGTCGGGAAAAATTGGCATTTGCGCTATTTTCTTACTACCATTATCACATTATCTTCAGGTAATTAGACCGGTGCGATCTAAGCACTGTCCTACCTGTAAGCGCTGCGTTGAGCAGTTTGACCATCACTGCCCTTGGATTTCAAACTGTGTTGGTAAGGTAAGAATTTTCTGCATTGCCCATCTCTCTGAGTTGTCGTTATGCAAATAACGATAAGGTAATGAATGACATGAAGCATCCTTTATGCGTATACCATTAATCATCTCGCAGAAGAACAAACGGGACTTTTTAGTTTTTGTGATCATGGGAGCTTTAACATCATTCATTGGTGGCTCTACTGCTATTCAAAGTATGGACTGAAACAACTCTTTCTCGCAACTCCGCCATGAGATTAATGTTCTATTATAAAGCATCTTCTGTTTCTGTAATAGGAATATGGAGAAGCATCCCACATATACACCCCAGTGACTCATTGATTCAACATGTACTCATTGAACATCCCGGTGCTGCGGTGTTTCTGTTTTCGACTTGCTTATTTTCATTGCGACAATGACGTTGACAATCTCACAGGCGTATATGGTGAACTCTCACCTCAAGTAAAGAGTTAACTCTCGCCTCTCTAGAAAAGATTGTATAACAGCTGTGTTGTTGTTGTTGTCCGGTGCAGATAGCGCGGAATATTACAACGAACGAATTATGGAACACTAAAAGATTCAGTTATTTGCGGGGACCTGATGGGAGATTCTACAATCCCTTATAACCATGGCTGGCGAAGGAACTGCTCTGATTTCTTGTTTCATGGCTACACTAGAGACGACGAGGTCGTCCCATCTTCAATTCTCTAATTACATCTTTTCTACACATTCTTATAGGCCGGCGTACACATCTGGATTCAGTGTACTGTGTATATGGATCTCTTCTCTTCTATTGATATTGTTCCCAAGAGGGCGCATGTTCCTTCTCCTTATAAACCTTGAAGCCATGAATTAGCACTGCAATATTTCCCAGTTTCACCAAAATGCTATTTAAACCCCTGTTCTCGAATCTTATTCATTAGTTACAGGTCCGTCCCTTCTTCGTAGAACATGAAGTTAAGTTCAGGCCACATAATATAAATACAAAATATGGACCAGATTTTTGTTTGAAACTGTATGTAGCTAATATGGTTAAATAAGAGAAGTTACACCTCTTTGTACCTGGTTCCAAAAAGACAACAACCATTGTATCTATTTAGTATTTTTTTCGTTGGCTATTTTATTTATAAGGCCCACATTGTTTTGATAGACTTTAAACTTCATGCAAAATCGTTTGTAAGATTCTGCCCTTGATTATTTGAGTTATTTACAATGATATGCCGTTTTTAGTTTAAAATAATTCATTAAACATACAATTAAATGACAGAGTATTCATGAGACTCATAAGCTAATCATTAATTATTATTGTTATCAAAAAAAATTATTAATTATTATTTTTAAAAAATGTGATTATATTTCCACCACAATATAATTACTGCCATGAGTTTATAAGTTCTATAAAACATTAATAATCAAATACAAACCTATATAAATCGACCAAAATTCATGTTACTTATAGGTCATCCACTATTAACCCACTAATCATCAAACATAAACCTAAAGACTTCATGTTAGTTGCATGAATATAAGTTGTCCACTTTAACCATTAGCCATCGAATATATACATGTATAAATCGCTTACGTGGTACATAGCACAAATATTTAATAACTAATAACCTTTGCATTAATATGAATCTATATGATTCGAATTTTCTTATCTTATGATCGGTAGAAGGGAAAAATAATAATAGTATATTAAATATTAGAATTATATTATTTTACTCACTTTCGAAAAAAATATACCCTTTAATGTTTTATCAATATTTTTATTATTCAGTTAATAAAAATAATATTAATTATCTCCGTAATACTTAGAGATAATAAAATTTTAATTTCATATATATAAATATTTGTTCGTGAACACTCCGTAGCGACAAGTAACAAATAGATATATGCAAACTTTAAATGCTTTATAAAATAAATTAGAATATCAACCTTTAATATCAGGTTATAGAAGTTATATATTATGGATAAAACAATTTATTAAGAAATCACAGAATACAAAATATAACCTTTAATAGATTTAGAATTTATTAAATAAATTAATAAAATTATGATGGTAACTATATTTTATTCGTTAGGTTGTCGTATCTTACCTCTATATGTTTAGCAAGATGTTTTCTTAGGTTCATCAACCAGATTATCATTTAACGTATTTTTCAAATTCAATATCCTTTTAAAAAGGAAAAATTAATAAGAATTTGTGAATTTATATTATATTTAA
>CAJHQP010005537.1:0-45282 GCA_905132765.1 Moricandia arvensis
TTTGAGAAGAAATTGAGAAGAGAGTTAGTTGGGAACACATTGCCTACATCTATTGGATGGAGAACAGATGAGGACAGAGCGAAAATCTGGATCATCATACAAAAGAAGAGATCTTGAACTCCCTTATCTTTATTTTACTCACGTTTATTTAGAATTAGGAATTTATTCATGTTTTCTTTATGGCTAATGTTGAGTAGTTCCACTGCATAGTTAGAATTAGGGTTACTTTAATCGGTAATAATGTAATTTCTATATTTATAGAATTGTGTTACGGGGCTAATCTGTTTGGTTCTTTATTTAACGTTACTCTTCATTGCCTAAGTTGAACTTGGATCACCTCAACCTTAGAAATTTTGGGTTTAATAGTTGCAACGAAGTTTGGTTATAACTTGAATCTCTTCAAACAAATCTAAATAACCCACCTAACAAATGAGGTTGACATGGACTGGGAAGTTTAGAGACCCAATCAAACCACGAAAACCAATTACTGTTTTAGCAATGCAGCATGAATCGATTCCACCTAGACTTGGGACATCCAAGATCGATACTCAGTGAAGCGACAACGAGAGACCGATCGCCTAACCCTAGGTGTGAGTTCAGAACAAATGCTTATAAAACCCTAACAAATCAATTAATCAATAGTATCTAATCTTACCTAAGAATTTTCCCTAAAAGTTCTATATCTCTTAGATTTGATTCCTCACAAACCAAATCAATCTTGAATCCGGCTTTATGTTATATATTATAATCATCTAGCTTTAATTCCGAAAACAATAAGTTTATTCTTGCAATCCTAGAACAATTTCTGTAGATTCAATCCCCTAAGCTACCTACCCCCACGCCAACCTCTTCTTGACACGAGAGTAAAAGTGTGAAATTGGTTAATGCATAGAGGAAAAAACCCCACATCAAATTTTGCGTCGTTCCGGGGATTTTTTTATTGCCATTAGTATTACTGGTTAGAATGATTGTCTAGATTTTACTTTATGTTTTGCTTAAATTATTCTTTCCTTAAACCACGGGATGATTAGTTATTAAAAAGGAATCATGCTTTCATGGACCCGACCAATTGATCGGATCGACCGGACGCCACCCAGAAATCGATCGATGCTGCGTCCACTACTGTCGGGGCGCACCCTCATGCCATCGATCCGGTTCCTGGCAGGGTACCATCAGCCGCGAAGAAGGTAAGGTACACTTTATTGATTATAATAATAAAAATTAGCTCTGATAAACTAATGAACCATAAAAGCACGTAAGCAAAGGGCAACTAAATAACTATCAGGGGCATGTAACCCCAATCAAGCACCAAATCTCCAAAGAATGAGTTCCAATTGGCCACCAATTTGGTTATCGATAACCATACAGGAAGATCCTCGCTTGATATTCGACCTAACTAATATGGCGCGCAAAAAACCAGTTCAGTGGTGTTCCTACCGAACACCCGTAACGCCATCACATCGAGAGATGCCTAAAGACATGTTGAACGACGATTTCAATCGCGCAATTTTTCCTCTCCCTAAAAGTGACGCCAGGGGTGGCTACGAACAAGCTTACCACCAGAATCCCTGACTTGTGGGCAAAGGATTATTAGGAAGAGTTTTTCAACACACTTCTTTGACAGGGAGAGATGCTGGGAACGCAAAGGGAGAAAAATATCCACATTCATTCAAGGTAGCCCGCGAGATCCTTAAAAACTCCTGGAACGGCTCCAAAGAGTTACACTTTCTTGCCCACCCACCATGGATTCTTGAAACCCCAACTCATTCAACCACTTTCCATAGATGACTAACCTAGACTATGAAAACCATCCTTGATCAGCAGGGGTCGCGAAATCCTGGAACCGAAGGCCCTTTCGACAAAAGTTCTAAAAGATAATAAGAAAACATAGCTTTTCGGTTAAAGCTTCGAAACAGAAAAGACACTGATAGAAGGAACCACCAATGTTGCAGAGTGAGAAGACACTCGATCCGAGTTAGAAAAAAACTCTTGCAGCAGTTGCAACGCTTTTTGACGCCGGAACAGGCTATCTCAACATTATGGTGAGGACGATGTCTTTCTCCGACCGTGAAAAATGACGTTGAGCTTTTCTGACGTATGAACCTGAACAATCAACGGTTAGGAAAGCGCTGGCAATTTCTCAAGCCAGCTACCGATAATACTGATGAATAACATAAAGAAGTCAAGTCAAAGAATGAAATCAAAAGTCTTCACAGGAAACTGTTAGAATAGCCTACTGAGACATCAATGAGAAGTTAGATCATAATATACTCAGAGATGACCAGAAAAAAATTGAAAACTACAAAAAAAAACAAAACGACAACTGAGCGAACACATTAAGAGAATCGCACAACCAGTGTGAGTAACACTATGCTCCATCAGAAGAGAGGACGGATTTTTACCTGGTAAAACAGACGCTAAACCCCAGAGCCATGCAATTTGTAGCTTACGAAGCGTACAATACCCATCGCATTAAGAGAGCATCACCATCGATGAATTCAAGAAAATGTCACCAAATGAAAAATAAAAATCGCATCCCATTCCGCTCAAAATTACTTGAGCGAGAAAAGATCCCGAATCTTCCTGAATCTGAAGTATTAGACCAAAATGATGACCTTGACAATTAATGATTGAGCCTCCTAAGGAAAGACACAGACATAGAGACATCAATCGACACCCTTACGAGATATCTGAACGACACTCCGAGCCTATAAATCGATCAAAAACTCTGACCCGCAGAATCGACAACACTCTGACCGCAAAACTAACCAAACTGTGTAGGACAAAGTCTACCCATCGAAACTCCTCCAAAAAAAACGCCTAAAGCAGAAGAAGAGAGCAGCTTGAAAAAGCAATATGCTTAGAATGCGTAGTGACAAATGTAAACATTGAGATGTCATTAAGCGATGCATTAACATCTTGTCTTCATAAGTAGTACGTGAAAGATTGCGGCATCACGAGGATTCCAGGAATCTGAACATTGCGTGATGATGGTATCCGAAGAAGTTGAGCCAAAATTATTTACAAGGAATAAACTCCAGTCAAAACTCTCGATCCCCTGTAGTTTCGTTTTTTGTGACTATGCCACTATTAGCGATGATGAGATTCAAAATCCCTCTGCCCGATTAGCTCTAATGTCTATACATGATGCCCTATTCGTTGCAGTCACTCGGGCATACTACACAATTCAAACCTACCAGGTCACTCTCGTTTAGCTGCATAGATCAACTAGAATCCGGAAGGGTCTGTATCTTAAGACGTTCGTACACATTCAGTAAGCCTGCAGATATTCATAGTGCTTTAAGTGAATGACGAGGAACCTCGAAGAAGAATCCGATCTATCTCATAGGAAGACCTTACTGCGCCATAGCCGGCGCGATCATGATTTGTCAGAGAAAAGAGCCATTATGCCTTAACATCGGGAAGATCACCATGTCGGTCGTCATGCGAAAAAATAATAAAAAAACCTTGATCGACGCTCACACATACCCCTACCATGTCGATTACCTCTGCGACCTAGCAGAGAAATCTTCATAGAATATGTGCTCAAACGACCTCTACGACGACTGCCAATCACATCTCCTTGAACGGCAGATCATCTCTGCGTTCAGAATACTGCACTGCGAGAGTGTACACAGGTTATGGATGCACCAAAGAATAGTTTTAATGTTGATCTTGACGAACTCGATCTATCGACTCCCCATCCGATCGACACAACAGATCACGCTCGAGCGACTGCTAGCATACTGTGACCGACCGACTGGCACATAAGGGCAAATAACCTAAAACTCGAGCTCAAACCACTCCAGCTCGGCCTCTTAAATAGCTTTTTCTTTACGAAAACTCCTATCATGTCATCATTAATGCAAACTTGCAGTAGCAGAGAGCAAGCATTGTTACTGAATAAACTTCGGAAGACGCAAGGCTCTCTGATATTCGTTAGATGACATCCCAGGAATCTCTCCTGATTTATGCAATGCATATGATACATCTTTATGATGAATCCAAATCATCCATCGAGCACAAAAGAGATTAAACCCCAACATGAAGGAAGTAGTTAAAAAGGAAACCATGAAACTTCTAGAAGAAGGCATTGTTTATTCCGATCTCAGATAGATACTGGGTCAGTCTGGTTCAGTCTGGTTCATGTTTCCCCAAGAAAGGAGGAATCGCTGTGGTAAATAATGACACAAGATGAATTGATCCCTAATAGAACTCTCACCGGACACATAATGTGTATCGATTAGATGAAACTAAATGCTGTCACACGAAAAGATATTTCCATGTACCCTTTATCGATCAGATGTTGGGAAAGGCTTGCGAGCCACGAATACTATTGTTTTCTCGACGGGTATTCGGATTCTTCCAGATCCCTAACATCTGGGACGATAAGAAAAGTCCATCTTTACTTGTTGATAGGGCCTGATAATTTACCAATATTGTGCCATGATATCAGCACTATTTAGAGTATATTATATGTGTTTGGGAGTATATTTTAGAGTATTTTCAGGTTAGGTACGTTCTGGAGAACTTTGTGATTCTGGAGCTTTTAGAGATGCAGAACTGCACCACATGCGTCAATGTTTAGCTATGGATGGAGACCTTTTCCTGTTAGATGAGCTGATATTTTGACAGAAGACAGAGCGTTGAGTTATCTTTCCAATGCCATTGGTTTTATGTCAATTAGACGGTTAGATCTAATGTTAGCCATATTTACTGAAGAGTGATCTGTTTGCCTTACGAGAGGAAGTTGTCGAGAAGATGAATGAGTGTCATCGAAGGCACAGACTTGGTGTCGATCGAAGGTGATCGAGAAGACAGGAAATAATTTTCATGGCCGTCTTAAGCCCATAAGCCATCACAAATTACCAAAATACCCATGGACGACCTAAAATCCTATTTATATGTTTTTCTAAGCCATTGTTGACGGCTACGCTTCTTGAAACGCTTTACCAAGCTTTATTCTATCTATTTTTCTAGGGTTATGAGAGAAGGGAGAAACTCCTTCAAATTCCTCCTGGAACTCATTTGGTTCTTTATTTGATTTCTATTCTATATCTATTCTATTCATCTATGATTTCTGTGACAAAGACCATGTCTGAGTAGATCTCTTGTTAGGTTTAGGGTTTATTAATGGTATTGATGGATTAGCCAAACAATATAATTGCTAGGGTGATTATTATATCTATCAATAGAATTATGTTAATTGCTTGTGTTCAATAGTAGCTAACTAGAACCCTGATCATAGGATAGCTAGTCGGCAAGCGAGAGCATGGTCTACTACCAGAATTAATCCTGTTAAGCTAGGTTGCTAGAAACAAACGAGAGGTTGATTAGTTAAATTAGTGAACTTATCGAATTAGGTCATAAAGCTTGACTCAATAGTCCATCGATCGACGCATGATCATTGCCACTCGATCGACAGTCATTCCGTGTCAACAAGCGAGAGCTGAGACATCGGACTTAGTCAATAGATTAGACTTGAAGCGAGAGCTGGTCTCCTTTTACATTTTAGATATCGAGTTTATATCCTCTATAATCCACTTGCTGAAACCCTAGGATCTAGCTATTTACTATTATTGTTTACTTAGCAATCAATAAATTATCTGCTATTGTTTATTTTCTGCTTATTAATCCATTGCCTAGCTTAATCACGACTGTACTGAGTTTATTGTGTGCCCATGCTCCTGTAGATTCGATCCCTAAATACTACAATTTGACCTCTCTTTGCAAGAGTAGCTCGTAGGGTTATTTGATAGAGTTTGCAATGAAATACATAAAACCCTCATGTAAAATTTGCGCCGTTGCCGGGGAGCAAGGATTCTCCATTAGACTCAATTTGTTTGGATTTAGGCTAGGTATTTTCTATATTAGTTTACTTACATAAATTTTTTCTTGTGTTTCAGGTACATATTAGTACCAGGAAGCAATGAGGAGAGGAATTTTTGGATTCTTCAAAAAAGACCTTGCTGATTCGCGCACGGATCCATAAGTCTACGAGGGCAGTCGGACACCCTCCAAGCAGTGATCGCTAGCAAAAGAGAAGCGAGCATCGATCGACACCAACACTTCACCGTCGGTCGATACTAAAAATCATGAAATCGATCAACACCCACACTTTGCCGTTGATCGATACTACTTGCAGGAAGATATATAATGTTGAAGTGCTCATACTTCAAGCTGATGAAAATGGGATCTTACGAGACGATGAAGGTCGCCTTCGAAGCAGTACAAGACAACTGATAACTTCACAGGGTGCTGTGATCCCTGATGTCATTGCTGTTTCTGAGATAAATGACTTCCATCTGAGCCGTCAATGGTATGATTAGGCAGCTCATAACTCTTTTCATGGATTGCCTCATGAAGATCCGAAGGAACACATCGAAGAAATTGTGGAACTAGTCTCAAGGAGTGAGCAGAATGAAGTGTCTGAATACCACATGATCTGCAAGATATTCCCCTATTCTATCTATGGGAATGCATTTAGATGGTTCAGTCAACTGTCGCCAGGATCTCTAAATGTTGGGAGACATTAAAGCACTTTCCTCAAAAAATTTCTCATTGATGCTGCAGCAGCTCGACAAATGAAGATTGATGATATGCTGGACATGATGGTTAAAGGCCGGGGAGAAGGAGCTGATGTTTAGGTTCAGTCAGATTTGGGTGTTCCCTATAGTGAGACGGATGAAGAATGCGAAACGGATAAAGATGGTGGAAAACACTGAACACTCACGTAATGGAAGCCACATATTCAGGTTCAAGAGACAGATGGGTTACACGGAAAGAGGATGAACAACATGGATTGGAGAGCCAGAGAAGAGCAGGAGAAGCTGATATTATCGATCCGACTTCAGCATCGATCGACACTAAGACGTCGACATTGATCACACTGTCACTGAGACATGCTCATGCTGACACTGTTTTATCGTGACACTGTTCATTGTGACACTGTACACTTGGCATCGATCGACACTCTTCATCCGCGCCATCGTAATCACTGTTCACCATGGCACTGTTCACCACAACACTGTTCATCTCGACATTGTTCTTCCGGGACAATGTTCTTAGGGTATTGAAGAATCAACACTAAAGGAGTACCGATGTATCAAGCTGTGATCTTACCTCAGATGTAGACAGAGAGATCACCCTAGATGAATTCTTGGAGATAGAAGAACTCTTGGAGCCAAAGGATAAAGAACAATTTGGGGATTTGGATTCGGAGTAGGAAAGCCACTATGGAGCTAGAAGAATAGTTTGAAGATATGCATCAAAACTCAGAGCGGAAGCTTGATGGACGATCAACACACTTCGAGAATAGATCAGGAAACTTCACCAAAAACTAGCAACGATCTGCACCCACCCGACTGCATCGATCGACACCCACAGCTGATATCGATCGACACTCCACAACTGATATCGATCAACACTTATTATTAGGACGAACCAGGTTACACAGTTGAGATGGAACAAATTTAGGAGAGAATGCAACAAGTCTGAGACCTCACACCTTGCTGTCCCTGAACATCTACGACCACCTATCTGCACAAAAGAAGCTGTTGGGTTTCACAAAAGAGCAAAGATGGTACATGACCTTGTGAAGTTTGTGGTTCCCACTGCCGTTTTTGAGGTTGATTCTCTTATTCCACCAGATGGAAGTATGCATATGGATCCCTATGTTGAGGTATTTGATGATCCTCTTTATGTAGTAGTTTCTCAGAGAGTATTGAAGTATGAAGGTGACGTTGACCAAGGACCATCGGTTGCAGCATCGATTACACCATCATTGATTAATCGATTGATGCCACCATTTGTACATCGATCGACATCAACACTAGAACGTCGATCGACACTCATCACGGATCAGAGCAAAATGATTTTGAAGTGTTTCAAAATCTTTTCGATGGAGGCTCCACGAGATCAGCCAAGTGTGGGTAAATAGCAAAAAAAAAAGAGGAACTGGAAGAAGAGGAAAAGGACCAAGAGTGGTTATGAATTTTCATTGATTCCCCACTTCTCAGATGGCATCAAGAAATACATAGTGCGAAGCAGATGCTTCTTTCAGCCATTTGCAAAGCTTTGAGCACTCCTTATTCCTGAGATGATAGACAAATGAGAAGAGTCAATGGAGGTTTTCACAAAATGGGCGATGAAGCTGAAGATATTGGACGTTGGGAATTGTTTTGGATCAAGTTCCCAATCTCAACCGGACTGAATCAGAGTTTCAAAAAACGTCAAGCTAAAGACTAAAAACAAGCGCTGAGTGGGAGGCAACCCACTGTTTAGTAAGTTTTAATTAGATTTTATTTTTCACTTATTACTAATTTTCGTATTTATTTATTTCAGGTTTTAAAAAAAAAACTAAAAGAGATCAGAGGAAGAAAGATTGCGCAGAGCATCAATCGACACCTGATCACTGTTGATCGACGAATCAAACCAAGCATCGATCGATCTCCACTTAACTGTGTCGATCGATGGTCACCATCAGAAAGCATGTATATCTTTTTACCTTTTAAATTTGGTCCCTATGATTTCTTTTCTTCACCATCTCAGACTGTATAACACTGGTGATAGTTTGTTTAAGTCTGGGGGAGGTTTATTGATATTGTGTTCTATTTTGAGTTTATTTTCTATACTTATCCTAAAAAAAGGAGTAGAAACTTACATGTGTTCCATCGATCGACACTGAAGAATAAATATCGATCGACCATGTATCATGACCATCGGTCGACATCAACATCTACCATCGATTGACACTCTTTTACAGAGTCTGGTATCGAGTGTCTCTCTTAAGATATTTACTTATTATTTGATTTTTCCTAACTAATCCGGGGCGGATTACACTAAGGACAGTGTAATTTAAGTCTAGGGGAGGTTCACTAATGCTATTTTATTTGTTTGAGTCTTACTTACTATATATATATATATATAAGTTTTATAAAAAGTTTTATTGAGTCAAGAAGGAGACTATGATCAAGATTTATTATTGACTAACCACACTTTAGCACCATTCTTAGAAGGTTGTTTGCAGAGATTACTAGAGATACCAAAGTGGATGCATCATCGGCAATATCACACTTGCTTAGAAAGTTTGAAGGAACCAAACTGATTTCCAACACTAATCCTGGCATTATTTGCTTGGGATTTGGTATACACTGGATTCGGATTCCTTCTGTAAGTCTGGAAGGCAAAAGTCTGTCTGATTCTGATTCCCCTGTCTCTCCCCTTCAGATTAAAAAAGAAATTGAACAAAATTTGGTGGCTACAACCATTAAAGCTTGATTCATATGTTCCTAGAAGAGATAAAGGTCACAAATAAGTGACTAGGATCTGGTGGCTACAACCATTGGAGCTTGATTCATGGAAGCCTGTCCAAATATCTTAGTCAATTAAAAAAATAAATGATACCCTCAAAAGAAAGGAGACATTGAATGAGAAGAAGTGACAAGAGAGAGAGAGAGAGAAATGATCAGAGAAGACTACATGTGTGTTCAGATACTTGCAGAGGTAAAAGTCCATATATCCTTTGATCAATACTCCCTAGGTGAAGGCCTGCATTTTTATTTTATGCAAAGAAATGAAATAAGTAGAGGGGTGAGTCAACTCTAAGTTGTTGGTAGAATGGATTTGGTTGCTATACTAGGATAAAGTGTATAAAGTTTCTTTTTGATTAACTTGATAGGATGTGGTTGCAACAAAGTAGAGTGACAGTTATACTTAGACGTTATGTGAGTCTTCACTTTTCCAAAACCTCTTTCACAGGCTTGTCTGCTTGAGGACAAGCAAAATGTTAAGTCTGGGGGAGTTGATAGGGCTTGATGTTTACCACTATTGTGCCATGATATCAGCACTATTTAGAGTCTATTATATGTATTTGAAGTATGTTATAGAGTATTTTCAGGTTCAGGTACGTTCTGGAGAACTTTGGTGATTCTGGAGCTTTTAGAGATGCAAAACTGCGCAGATGCGTCAGATGTTTAGCTTGGATGGAGACCTTCCTACAGGTGTGACTGATCTGATATTTTGACAGAAGATAGATATTTGCGTTAGATTTCCAATCCCACCAATTTGATGTCCATCAGACGGTTAGATCTAAATTATGCCTGATTTATTGAAGAGTGGTCTATCTGCCTCGCGAGAGGAAACTGTCGAGAAGATGAATGAGTGTCGATTGATGGCACAGCCTTGGTGTCGACCGACAGTGATCCCAGAAGACATGCCCGTTTTTTTATAGCCGTCTTAAGCCCAGAAGCCATCAAAAATTACTAAAATACCCACGAACGACCTAAAACCCTATTTATATGTTTTCTAAGACATTGTTGACGGCTACGCTTGAAACACTTTTACCAAGCTTTATTCTATCTATTGTTCTAGGGTTAGGAGAGAAGGGAGGAACTCCTTCAGAGTCCTCCTGGAAGTCCTTTGGTTCTTTATTTGATTTCTTTTCCTATATCTATTCTATTCATCTATGATTTCTGTGACAAAGATCATGTCTGAGTAGATCTCTTGTTAGGTTTATGGTTTATTAATGGTATTGTTGGATTAACCAACAATAGAATTTCTGGGGTGATTATTAAATCTATAAATAGAATTGTGTTTATTGGCATGTGTTCTAGAGTAGCTAAGTAGAACACTGATAATAGGATAGTTAGGCGCAAGTGAGAGCATGGTCTACTACCAGAATTAATCATGTTGAGCTAGGTTGATAGAAACAAACAAGAGTTGATTTAGTTAAATTAGTGAACTTATCGAATTAGGTTAATAAGCTTGACTCAAGAGACCATCGATCGACGCATGATCATTGACATCGATCGACGGTTATTCCGTGTCAACAAGCGAGAGCTGAGACATCAGACTTAGTCAATAGATTAGACTCACAGCAAGAGCTGGTCGTCTTTTACATTAGATATCGAGTTCTATGATTGTAATACCCTTAGATTCTATCCTCTATAATCCACGTGCCTGAAACCTATATCTAGTTATTTATTATTACTGTTTACTTACCAATCAATCAAGTATCTGTTATTGTTTATTTACTGCTTAATCTATTTGCCTAGCTTAAATCACGACCTGTACTTAGTATATTGTGTGCCCACGCTCCCTGTGGATTCGATCCTTAAATACTACAATTCGACCTCTTTTGGCACGAGTAGTTCGTAGGGTTAATTTGATAGAGTTTGCATTAAAATACATATAAACCCTCATGTCACTTGTCCCTATGGAACATTCGCATATCGAAGGATGCCATTCGGACTTTGTAACGCCCCTGAAACTTTCCAAAGATGCATGATATCGATATTCACCGTTATGATCGAGGATTTCATGGAGTTTTCATGGACAACTTCTCGGTATATGCGTCAAAATTCAAAACATATCTCGATTACCTGTGTAAGGTTCTAGCTAGATGTGAAGAGAAAATCTGGTTTTGAACTAGGAAAATGCCATTTTATGGTTAACAACGGAGTTGTCTTGGGACACAAGGTCTCAGCAGCCGGAATTGAGGTAGACAAGGCAAAGTAAAGACCGGAATGCCACCACCCACTAATGTCAAGATGTTAGAAGTTTTCTAAGACATGCTGGATTCTATAGGTAATTCATAAAGATTTTAGCAAAATTGCTAGACCCCTTAGCGCTCCTGTGCAAAGAGGTGAAATCCGATTTTACACCTAAATGTCTCGACGCCTTTAAATAAATTAAATCAGAACTCATATCCGCTCCTGTTGTCCAAGCACCAGACTGTAGGCGCAATATTTGGACAAAAGAAAGACAAAAGTTGCATGCTATATTACTACGCCAGCAGAACTCTAGACGATGCGCATCGCCATTATGCGACAACGGAGAAAGTGTTATTGGCTGTGGTATTTGTCTTCGAGAAATTTCGTTCCTATCTAGTCGGTTCAAAAGTAGTAGTTCACACCGACCACGCGGCATTGAAATACTTAATTAACAAAAGGACGCTAAGTTTAGACTTCTACGTTGGATTCTACCTCTCCAAGAATTCGACATAGAAGTCAAAGATAAGAAAGGAGTAGAAATGGAGTTGTAGATCATTTGTCACGAATAAGAATTGATGACGAATCCCTATAGATGATTTCTTACCTACAGAAAATGTATACTTAACAGAATCAACTTTCATTGGTAGAGTCAGTTCGGCGCATGAAGTGGAATCGATCAAACCATGCTAAGCCCATCGAACGACTACAACCATAGAGCATCGATCGATGTTGCCCATACACTGTCAGATCGACGATGATGGTTTACCATCGGTCGACACTCACCTATTGCCATCGATCGATACTCCCTTCCAGAGTTGATACATTCGACTTTCTCTAACACTGTTTCCTTATGATTTAATTTCCCTAAACCAACCAAGACAGATTACACTGGGGACAATGTAATTTAAGTCTGGGGAGGTTCACTAATACTATTTATTTGTTTTTTGGAATGTATTTCTATAATTATATAATTTTTCAACAAGTTTTTATTTGAGTCAAGAAGGAGACTATGATCAGAATTATTATAGGCTAACCACACTTTAGCACCATTCTTAGAAGGTTGCTTACATAGATTACTAGAGATACCAAAGTGGATAATTCGACCAAATTGTAACACCCGTTCTCAAGAGAGGAGGAGACGGGTGTTACAATTTGGAAGGAACCGAAGCTGATTTCCAACACTAATCATGTCATTGTTTGCTTGCTTTGGGACTTGGAATCCACTGGAGCGGATTCCTTCTACAAATCTGTAGGTGCAAGTGATTGCACTATGATTCATCAACTCTCTCTCTCTCTCCTCTCTCTCTCTCTCTCTCTCTCTCTCTCTCTCTCTCTTCTCTCTCTCTCTCTCTCTCTCTCTCTCTCTCTCTCTCTCTCAGCATCTATTTAAAATATTAAAAGATTGAGATGACTTCCCAAGATGCAGAGGGGTAGGTACATTACCGATGACTCCATTATTTTAATTCGAAGGAAAGATCACAATTGTTGGAAGCAAGGAATAGGTATATTACTGATGACCCACTATTCTCCTACAATTTTTTTTATAAAAAAAATTCAAAAATGAGATGGCAAGATGGACTGTATCAGCATCATTGTCCATTAAGTTTGAGATCTAAAATGATTCAGAGAAGAGGGAAGAAAGGGATTAGAGAATATGTTTTACCTAGTTGTCTAGGGTTACAGAGGGAAGAATCTATGTATCCTTTGATCGATACTTCCAGGGTAAAGCCTACACTTTGATTTTATGAAAAGAAATGAAATTAGTAGAGGAGCAAGTCAGACTAGTATTCGCTGAGTTGCTGAGTAGATAGATTTTGTTGCTATAGCTAGACTAGGGCATAAAAGTTCCTCTGTGATTAACTTTATTGGATGTGGTTGCAACAAATTAGGGTGACAGTTATACTTAGACATTATGTGAGTCTCTGCTTTTTAAAACCTCTTTCATAACTTTGTTGCTTGAGGACAAATAAAAGGTTAAGTCTGGGGGAGTTGATATACTATGGATTTTGCCTACTTTACTTATGATATATAGAGTATTTATAAAGTTTTTATACGCATTTGGTACTGTTTAGAGTATTTACAGGTCCAGGTACTCATTGAAGCAATTAGAGCTTTTGGGGCCATTTTGGAGCATTTAGAGCACCCCATTGAGGGTTTATGGGGAGAGTTCACACGGAAATCAAGAAAAATAAAATTAATAAAATATCAAAAACCTATGAACCCCCTCTCTCCTAAAGTTCTCTCGGGTGAACCCCTCTCTCCTAAGGTTCACCACGTGGCGGCCCGGGATTGGTTTAGAATTTTTTTTTTTTTTTTAAAAGAAAATCAAAAAGAAAACAGAAAAATTTTAATAATAAAAAATTGATTCAATGAACCCCAAGAGGGGGTTCATTGATGTGGATGCTCTAGGGTGCTCAGCAGAAACTCAGAATCGGATCCAGATTTATGAGTGAACCATCAATCAACGTCACACACTATGAGTCGATCGACAGTGTCGACATCGAATTTGGTGAAGGCTTGAGAAATTACAAGTTTTACCCAGAAGTTACATTATTGCAAGACAAGTCCTTTGTCGAAATTTAGACTATTTATTAGGGTTTTATATCTTAATTTTGACATTAAGCCTAGAGGACCTAAGAGGAGCCCATGCTTAGCCAATCATGCGCCAGTCTCCTTCTTGATCAGAACCTCTCAACCAATCAACTTCAGTCACCAAGATCAACCCAAGACTCAATCCTAGACGTCCATACTTGAAACATTTATCAGCCATTAGATTAGGTTCTGATTTTTTAAAGTTGTAAAAGCTTATAAATACTCTTGTATGTTCTTTGTTAATGTTAAGCAAGTAAGATTGTTTCCCCTCTTCTTCACGAGTTTCTTAATCTATCAGTCTCCCTAGTCTCTTTAATCTCTCAGTCTCCTTAGTCTAAACCACAAACTCTCTTCCATCTAATCTCTCTCTCAAATAAACCATCAAGCTCTCATCTTGCTCCACTGGAGCTCCTTCACAAACATAACCAGAGATTATTTAAAACATTTTAGTAATCATACCAAGGACGATTTCTCTGAAAGAATTCGTAAAATCATTTAAATCGTAAATCGACCCGAGAGGGTCTAAAACCCGATAAAGCCACTACGGTTTTAGATGAGAATGAGCCCAACTATAATGATGTCTACCGATATCCGCATAAGATAAATGCAAAGAAGATGATTCTCAAAGTTCCGAGATAATTATGGAAAAATGAGAACATATGAAAATTTCCGCGGAATGGTAAACTTAAATCGGAGGCGGAAAAGGAAAGACGACTGACCTTGAAGAGGTATATAAGAGAGGCAAGGGAGAGGGAGGCACAAACACAAGTTCTCTGCAACTTAGCATTTTGAAATATTTTTAGCAATTTTTTTTTCATCGAGCTGCGATACTAGGTTTAGGGTTTAGGTGCTAGAACTAGGACATGGCGACAACTCTTATGGCCAAAGATCTAAAAACCTGTTGTATCATCGCAGCGTCCTTACGCAACGAAGATTCAATAAGTCTTTCTTTTCACTCGCAACTCATATTCGATTATCTTGCGTTTTGTTATTCATAATTTGATCACTTGTCGTAGGCTCAGCAGGAACCCAGGACCTCAGGGAAAGTTAGGGTTTCTTACTTTCCTTCGATTACGGAAATCGACGGTGTGAATTTCGGTTTCCACAGTTTGGCGCTAGAAGTAAGGGGGGGGGGGGTGAGTTATGATCAATCTAACTCACAGCCGCAAAAAGCTTGGTCAAATATGTCTACATACGTTCCAGAAAATCAACCACTTCGTGATGGCATTGCCATCGACGACAACTTTGAAAGCACTCCAGAAGCGAACGTGTCAGCGGTTAACGCAAACGAAAAAACTGCAGCATTCGAGGAGACTAAAAAAATGTTTGAGACTCATGAAAAGAAGACAACCGAACAAGACAGGCTCACGAGTTCTCTTGCTAAAGAATTTGAAACCCTAACAGCGGGAACCATGAGCGTTCTTCGCGTGGAAACAACTAGAATCCTCGAAGAAGACTCGACTTCACGACTCCGCACGATAAGCCAAACTAACACACAGAATGCGGAAAACACTCAACCTCTTTAGCAGGAAACAAGGGCTGATGAAGTCGAATGGGTCAACTTGGAAACCAGCGATCAGTCTGTCCCATCGGACGAGGACACTGACTTACATCCGAGGAGGAAAAGAAGCTGGGCGACTCGGGAAAAATCTTCGTTCGATATACCCAAGACTGAAGAAGAAGACAACATATTCTGGGTAGAGAAGGAAAAGTTTGCCGAATAGCTGGCCAGAGTCACTCGCAGCAAACGCCGACAGACTCGGAAAACTGCTGGCAGTGACCCCAGCGAGATGCACAATCCCCGTGATTATACTGAAAAAACGGCTGCAGAGGTAAAACCACTGAAGTCTCAAATTAACCACGCCACCACTGCCGCTTCCAAGGATTGACAAAATCCTAGAAGAAGCTCGGAAACTCTGTTCACTGTCCGTATCACTGTGACAAGAGTTTCGGATCCAGGAAATATAGAAATTCGTATATACGATGGAACAAGCGATTCAAAAGCGCATCTGCAGACCTTCTAGATCGCGATGGGTAGGGCCAAACGCAGGGAGAACGATAAGGACGCCGGCTATTTTTGCCTCTTCGTCGAGCATCTTCAGGGAGCAGCACTCAAATGGTTCTCTCGCTTAAAACGGAACTGCATAGGAAGCTTCCGCCAACTCGCCTCTGAATTCCTGAAGCAATACTTGATGTTCATGAATAGGGAAACCTCTGACGTCAATCTTTGGAGCTTGTCCAAAAAGGAAGAAGAACCTCTCCGCGACTACATGAACCGATATAAAATCTAGAGTTAGCAGAATCAGCAATAAGGTGGCTATCGCTGCGCTCAGAAAAACTCTCTGGTACTAGTCGAAATTCAGGAAGTGGATAACTCTCAAAAAGCCGCGTACGATCCAGGATGCTCTTCATAAAGCAATGGACTATATCATCATCAAAGAAGAAATGAATGCAGAAACACTAAATAGCAAGAATATTCTCGAAAGACGCTGTACCAGAACAGAAGCTGAAAGGAAGGCCTCTCGTAACGACAAGTACGTCTATCACGAGGGGGAAGACTTCTGGGGAGCGCATATTTATGCCATCCACTCCGCGTCAGAAAAGGAAGAACATCGGGAAACCCCTGGACCCAAAAAGTGACCAACGACGTAACAACATTCTGCGAGTTTCACAAAACCAGAGGCCATTCCACTATGGACTGCAAAGTTCTCGGTGCAAGGCTAAAAAAAAAAACTGCTCGCAGGGGAAATTTCAGAGATTACAGACATAAAAGACTCATTCGAGATGCCGACTATCCGCCAAAAACCGATCAAACTCCACCAGAATAAAACGGTCCTCAAGAAAATCAATCGTGCGAGAACAAAAAATGTGGAAGAAGGGCAGATGACAAAGGCAACGACAATAATCGTCGCAGGGTAAACATGATCATCGGAGGATAACAGTACTGCCACAATACCATCTCATCTATAAAATCTTGTCAACGGAAACCCGAGACAGTCTTATATCAGTCCTCACCCCGAGACTTCCCGAAAGATACGATCACTTTCACAGAATACGAGACCGCCAGAATCGACAAACGTCACTGCGATCCACTTGTAATCGATCTTGGGATAAGGAATCTCGAGATTGTCAGAGTCTTTGTAGACACATGAAGTACCATTGGCTTTATCATCCATGATACACTTAGAAGGATGAATGCCGATATATCCGAGGTCACACCAACACCGAGACCACTCACGGGTTTCTATGGCACAACGTCAATGAGTCTTGGATCGATCAAACTCCTGGTCATGGCCAAAGAGGTTACAAGGATCATAAACATTGCGGCCGTCGACCATCCAGCCATCTATAACGTAATCATGGGAACGCCTTGGATAAAATCTATGAAGGCAGTCATGCCAACATATCACCTGGGCATCAAGTTTCCGACCCGAACGGAACCGCAAAAATCTAGGGATGCCAAAAACATTCACGACTTTGCTTCCAGCCCGAACATAAGCTGAGGCAAATCACAATGAAATCTATGGTTAAACCCAAACGCACGAAGATAACTCAGTCTCTGACTGAAAATGCTTCTAAAAAGCACGATCCATAATCATCCACCCGACCAATGACTTCGGACAAAAAAAGCAATCAAGCCACCGAGCCCAACGCCCTAACCGAACTGAAGGAGATAAACTTGGAGGTCGTCGATCCAGAACAGTCACTATGACTAAGGCGACCGGCGCAGCAGAAACCGCTGAGTAAAAACGCTCGCGGCATGAACTGAACTGCGATGCGGCTTGATCCCCGAAAGGGGCACGTAGGCAACTCGTCGCAAGACGATTCAGATGTCCCACTCTCTCAATAGAGGGGGGGGGGAGTGGGTACTTATACTTATACTCGAAACAAATCACCTAAAACAGTCTGTCAGCAACTATAAGTAACATCTAAATCGAAAGAGCATACACTCGCTCTTATATCGCATTCGTCGATTGGCCCGACGACTATGACATGGGGGGGGGGGTGTGTACTGTTCTAGCAGGGTATAAATATCCTAAACAATTAACTATGAAATTAACCTTTAATCCTAACACACAAAACAATACTCTTGCCAAGAGAGATCATGTGTAGTACTTAGGGATCGAATCAACAGAGAACAATGACACACAATAGCTTTCTTATTTCTAAGGTTAAGCTAGGTGATTATATATATATATATATATATTGGAACAAGTAATCAGTTTAAGAAAATGTTTCCTTATTAGAGAGTGTAGATGCAATATGAAAATATGCTAATAATGTAAATATGGAAATATGGAAATATGCTAATAAAATAACTAGATGTAAATGTAAATATGCTAGATCTAGGATTTCAGGCAAGTGGATTATAGAGGATAGAAGCTAAGGGTATTAATCATAGAACTTGATATCTAATGTAAAAGACGACTAGCTCTTGCTGCGAGTCTAATCTATTGACTAAGTCCAATGTCTCAGCTCTCGCTTGTTTACACGGAATGACCGTCGATCGACGTCGATCGATGGCAATGATACTGCATCGATCGATGGTTTCTTGAGTCAAGTTTTATGACCTAATTCGATAAGTTCACTAGATTAACTAAATCAAATCTCGTTTGTTTATAGCAATCTAGCTCAACATGATTAATTCCGGTAGTAGACCATGCTCTCGCTTGCGCCTAAATATCCTATTATCAGGGTTCTAGTTTTGCTACTCTAGAACACAAGCAATAAACACAATTCTATTGATAGATCTAATAATAACCCTAACAATTCTATTGTTTGGCTAATCCATCAATACCATTGGTAAAGCCTAAATCTAGTTGATAACTACTCAGACATAATCAAGGTAAGAATAATAATCTCAATATAATGCATGCATAAAACACTAGGGTTCCAATGCAAATCTCCCTAAGGAGTTATAAATCTTTCCCTAAATAAATCCTAAAACTATGATGGAGTGCTGGTGCACACACAAACAAAGCACACTTACTAGCACCCAACACTCCAGCACTGTACACCTTGGTGCAATACATAAAATATAAATATAAAACCCTAAAGTGTAGGTCAAAACTCGTCCAGGGGTAATCTTCTAATCATGTGTCATGTCTCTAACTTGGGATTGAAATCTGCTGTCTGCGAATTGGTCATCGATCGATGTCAGATGTGCAACATCGATCGATCTTGGTCTTGTAACATCGGTCGACGTCAAGGTTGTGTCGTCGATCGACGACAGTCTTGTACTTCGACTCTCACAATGATCAGCTACAGATTGTTCTCCTCTAAATGCTCCAAAAGCTCCAAGTATCTCCATATATCTCCAAAACGTGTCTGGACCTGTAAAGACCTTAAAACATATCCAAGACAAACATAATAGACCCTAAATAGAGCCTATAACATGGCGTAAAGCTGGTAATAAATAGGTTATATCATCTCCCCCAGACTTAACCTTTTGCTTGTCCTCAAGCAAACAAGCCTGCGAAAAAAGGTTTTGAAAGCGAAGACTCACATGATATCTAAGTATAATTGTCACCTTACTCTATTGCAGGCACATCCTATGAAGTCAATCATTGAGAAACTTTATATTTCATATCCTAGTATAGCAACTAATTCCATTATACAACAACTTTGAGAATACTAGTCTGACTCGCCCCTCTACTGATTTCATTTCTTTGCATAAAATAAAGTGCATGCTTTAACTTGGGAGTAATGATCAAAGGATATATGGACTCTTACCTCTGCAAGTATCTGAACACACATGTAGCCTTCTCTGATTCCTTTCCTCTCTCTCTTCTAAACTTCTTCTCAGTTAATGTCTCCCTTCTTTTGACGGTATCTTTTTATTCTTTAATTGACTAAGATATTTGGATAGGCATCCATGAATCAAGCCCTAATGGTTGTTGTCACCAGATCCTGTTAACTTCTTTTGACCTTTATCTCTTTCTAGGATCATATGAATCAATATTTAATGGTTGTAGCCACCAAATCCTGTTCGACTCCTTTTTTTAATCTGAAGGGGAGAGAGAGGGGAATAAGAAGCACATAGACTTTACCTTCCAGACTTGCAGAAGGAATCCGATCCAGTGTATACCAAATCCCAAAGCAAGCAAATAATGTCAGGATTAGTGTTGGAAATCAATTTTGGTTCATTCAAACTTTCTAAGCAAATGTAATATAGTGGCATGATTATCCACTTCGGTATCTCTAGTAATCTCTGCAAAACAACCTTCTAAGAATGGTGCTAAAGTGTGGTTAGTCAATAATAAATTTTTGATCATAGTCCTCTTCTTGACTCGATAAAGCTTTTTGAAAAAACATATAGATAGAAATAAAAATCAAAAACAAATAAAATAGCGTTAGCGAATTTCCCCTAAACTTAAATTACACTGTCCCCAGTGTAATCCGCCCCGGATTGGTTAGGAAAAATCAAATCATAAGTAGATAGCTGATGTGGGGTTTTTTTTTTCACTTTCAAATTAACCCTATATTCCCACTTACTCTCTCAATTAAGGGGTTTAGTGTAGTACTGTGGGAACCGAAATTTGCACTGCCGATTTTCATTGAATTAGGAACGCAGGGTAAACCCTATTTTCCCCTTCTGCCCTTGGTCGAATTTAATCGCTTCGCGGAAATATTCCTTTTTTCCTCGTTCTTCATAATTATCTTCGGAAACTTAACATTTATCCTTCAATCTTGACATTTATCACTTAAAACTTAACATTTATCTTTTCCTGCAAAATAAAAGAACATTCGTCACAAAGTTTGGGCTTGATTTTGGATAAAATCGCGAGGGGGCCTTTAGCCGAGCTTTAGACCTCGTTGGGCCATTCTCTGACTTAGGCGTTTCTACAATTTTATCAAAATAACATTGCTAAGACGATGTCGTCCAAGAGATAGGATCTTTCGTATGGGACGTATGAGTCTAGGTGTTTAGTTAACCGTTATCATCTCATACGATCGACCCGATCCTTTCTCAAGAAAAATGAGTTTTTTTGGTAAAGTTCCAATGTCAATCCCAATGGAGACGGAATAAAATAAGTTTGATTAAGTATCGAAGAGGGGGTTTAACGAGGATGAGGTAAATTATTTGATTTGATCTGACTGGCCAAACGAGCGAGTCGGATTGCTCGTGCCATCTAACTCGCCCTTTCGGCGAGTTGGCCTTGTCCAACTCGCCATACGGTCGAGTTGGTCATGTCATGCCTACCAACTTACCCGACGGCGAGTTGGCCTTGTCCAACTCGCCATACGGGCGAGTTGGTCGATCTGTGTTCCTTTCTTTCGAGTTTTGACCCGGAGACTTTCGTTAAGTCGATTTCACGACTGCATCCGTATAGAAACACGATTTTTAGATGCTTATTTCGAGAATACCATTTTTGACCCCAACAAACGCATTCTCTCGGTAGGTTTCCGACGTTGATTCCGTCGTAACCGATTTTGACCCCAACAGTTAGCCCCCCAGCTCGTCAAAACTGTGAAGTTCTTGCGAGTGTTTTTAAGCATATTGGATGAATTAGGCTGAATCCAACTTCTGAAGCGTGGAGGTGAAAAACTGAATCCTTTCTTCTATAAGTATGTGGAGTGGTTTTACAAATTCTTCATTTGTATATTTCCACAAATTTTTTTTAAGAATCAAAAGATTTTCTCCTTTATTCCTTTGGCAAAAGGAAGCTATGTATTGGGGAGAGAGTTTTCCTCAAAGTCTCGTGATGACCGTTCCTTCCCCAATGGTTCCAGCTCGTAACACAATGATGCTGAATCGAAGGTTGAATTCTTGGCCTACTCAATCGATACTGAAGAAGCTGAAGCGTACTGGGTGGGCAGGGGAGTTGTGAAACACCCCAGACCAGGTACGTGGGGCTTGCCTCCGTTTCGTGCCAACCCCATAGAGGGTTGTCCCAGAAAAAGCTGTCCGAATGGGCTGGATGGCCATCCGGAGCCATTTCCAAGTTCCTGAATCGGTCAAGTTTTGTCTTCTGGAGGCAGGAGAGGTTTTAAAGTTTCCACCTTGATGGTTAGTTCACGTGTTACAAGGTGTTCCTGACGCAATGCCATTTGTGGTTTCCTATTCCCGAGGTCATAGCGCGACTTCTCGATTGTTCTAAGATATCGATTGGTCAAATAAACCTGTGTGGCTTGCAGCATATTGTCGGGATTCTCGTGCTGAGTTACGAGTTGGGTATAACCCTCGATGCCAAACACCTCGACGCTTTGCTTAAACCAGTCGGGAAATTGTCAATAATTTAGTTGAGGCCTCGGTTGGGGATGACGATCATAAGCGAATTTGTGTCGAACTACCATGAATGGTGGAAATACTTGTTTTTCGTCCGTGTTGACGATGCTTCAATAGAGGAAAACGGCCTCTTTGTCTTTAGGACTATATGGGGTTTGAAAGGTATCATTGATCAAGTGTAGCCCCTTTTCTCTTTTCTTTACCCCGCCCCCCCTCCCGCCCCCCCACCCCCTTTTTGTTTCAGTGGATTTCGATCTCTGATACGTTTCGTATACTTTTATTTAAAGAGACCAATCTTTCTCCCGAAACAGTGGAGGCCGAGGTGGGAAAAACTTACTTTGCGTAAGTAACGTTTTGAGCGTATTGAACCAGGATTTCTTGCTTTGATCGGGAATCAATGATTCGACCGAGATAGGATGGTGTAGAGTTGATCTGTTTTTAGGTAGAACGATTTTCGCGAGTTTTCTTTTCTGGGATGGTGCGATAATCGTTTGCTCGTTTAAGGATGTACGACATAGTGTTTCTTTGCGGGCTGATAGACAATTTACGAATTTATAAAGAAGTCTTATTTTCGAGAAAAGTTTTGAAAATCCAGGGTACAATTCAAAATTTTTTATTTCTGAATGTGAGAATATACGAGTGTTCGTATATGTACCCTCTCCCCCCCCCCCCTTTTAAGAGAGGGGGATAGCTGAACTCGTCTTTTGACGAGTTGCCTACGTACCTCTTTCGAGGATCAAGCCATATCGTAGTTCTGTTTGTTTGGGTGAGTCTGTTTACTAGGCCGTTGGGTTTGTGTCGACTGCGTCAGTTGCTGAGTCGATGCCTTCTGTTGGACTTGTCTTCTTTGATAGGATGGGCGTGTCTGGCACTGGAACTGGTTGTTCTCTGGCTGTTGCTAGGATTGACGGTTCAGGGTCATCCTTACCCAAAGTACTTTCGGCTGATGTGTGGGCTATCCTCGGGCGCTTGGAATTTGTCATTGCGGTTTTTTTTATTTGTCTTAGCTTATGTTCGGCCAGGAATCAGCGTCTCGACTGCTTCTGGCAGCCCCAAATTACGGCAATCCCGTTGTGAGTTGGGAATTTAATGCCTAAGTGGTAAATTGATGGGTCTGCCTTCATGGCGTTTAGCCAAGGCGTGCCCATGATGACGTTGTAGATGGCTGGTGGTTGACGACCGCGAAATCGATGATCTTGGTGACTTCTTTTGCTGCCACAGGTAATTTTATAGATCCGAGGGTCATTGATGTTATGCCAGAAAAACCAATTAGCGGCTTAGGTGATGGTACAACTTCGCCTAACTCGATGTTGATCCATTTAAGAGTATCGCGAAAGATGACATTGACTGTGCTTTCGGTGTCTATGAGAACCCTGGCGACCTCGAGATCTCTTATCACGAGATCGATTACGAGTGGGTCGCAGTATGGCTAATCGATTCCTCTGACTTCTTCTTCGTCGAAAGTGATTACTTGTTTTGGAGTGTCATTGATCGTGGGCGAGATTGTCAAATTCGCGCTTGTCTCAGCTTTGCGCTGATAAGCTTTGATGGCCGAGACGGTGTCGCTGTAGAATTGTGATCCAACTATGTTCATGTTTACCCTGCGAAGGTTGCTATCGTTGCTCTTATCATCCTGCCTTCTTCCGCGCTTTTCTCCCGATTGGTCCCCTTTTGAAGGTTTCTCCATTTGAGGAGCTCTGTTGTTTTTCGGGGGGGGGGGGGGGGGGGGGACTAAGTCGCGGATGAGATCCTTCACGTTGGAGACTCATGAGTGTTCTCCGGAGAGCAGTTTTGCGGCCAATCTTGCGCCGAGAACTTTGCAGTTAATGGTCGAGGTCCGCGCGTTTGGTGAAAATATCATAAGTCGTTTTCGTCAAAACTTGGATTTTGGATCCACGTATTACCCGCCGTCCATCCTTGATCCGGAGTTAATAGCGTAGCTATGCGCTCCCTTTGCTTCTTCGTCTCCGTGTTGGGCGTTTCTATCGTTGCGAGCCCTGATCCATTGACGCATTCTTTGTTGGCTTCCATTTTTGGGACAAGACCCTCGTATTTTCTTCGATGAAAATGTTATCCGTGGTGAAGAAAGTCTTGGATCGTATGCAACTCTTTTAAAGTTATTCACTTCCTGAACCAGAGCGTTTTTCGAAGTGCGTCTATCGCGACTTTGTCGGTGGTTGCTGCGAATGCTCCGAGTTTTCTCCTTGGCCAGATCTTCCTGTTCTTTCCAGAAGATAGATTCTTCTTCTTCGTTCACAGGGTTGTCGAACTGGGCTTCGTCCCGAGCTGCTCAACTTCCTGTGCGACGCGGATGTATGTCTGCGTCTTCATCCGTAGGTTCAGACTGACTGCTGGATTCCACGTTGACACGTTTGACTTCTCCTCCTTCTTTATCTTCCTCGATAGGAGGAAGGTCCCCCGGGTTTTTCCATGTAGGCGCGGGGGTGACTTCGTCAGGGTTTTGTCCAAACGGTTTTCCTTGCGCGT
The DNA here is from genome assembly GCA_905132765.1 of Moricandia arvensis. Lineage (NCBI taxonomy): Eukaryota > Viridiplantae > Streptophyta > Magnoliopsida > Brassicales > Brassicaceae > Moricandia > Moricandia arvensis. Next base: position 24,802 of record CAJHQP010005537.1, read on the forward strand.
TATCGGACCGGTCCAAAGGCGTTGCGAAGTCGAGTCTTCTTCCGCGGATTCGGGTTGTTCCCCGCGGAAAGATGGCCATGTTCCTTGCTGTGAGGGTTTCAACCTGTTTAGCGAGAGAATTCATGACCTTATCATATTCTGCCATCTTCTTCTCAAAAGTCGTGCATCTTCTTCACCTCCTCTAAAGTTGCTGTGTTTGCGTCGGCGTTGACCACATTGACGTTTGTCGATGGAGTGTTTTCAATGTTCTCGTCAATGACGTTATCGTCACGAGGCTGTTGGTTGTTGGGATTTGACTTGTTTCGATTGAGCATTGATGGCTTAGAGTTAGATTGATCATTACCCCCCCCCCTCTTTCTAGCGCTAAACTGTGGGAACCGAAATTCGCATTGTCGATTTCCGTTGAATTAGGAACGCAGGGTAAACCCTAGTTTACCAGAGGTCCCGGATATCTGCTAACCCACATGCCAATCAATCAGAATATGAAGTAAATATGGAAAACAAAGTACGAATCGAAAGAGAGCAAATATATGTCTTATTCTGAATTTGCGTATGAGCATTTACAATAGGATATGAGCCTAGGATATGAGAGCTGTCGGTGAGATTCCTAGTTCTAGTAATCTAAGACTGCAAAACCCTAGTTGAGTCAGAGCTCGAATAACAAAAACAAAAAATTGCCTAAATTCTCTAACCAACTCGACCAACCAACTCGCTCGTATGGCGAGTTGGCCTTGTCGAACTCGCCATACGAGCGAGTTGGTCGATCTGTGCTGACCAACTCGCGATACATGCGATTTGGTCGGTTCGTGCCATCCAACTCGCCGGTATGATGAGTTGGACAGTCCAACTCACCATACGGCCGAGTTGGTCGATCCATGTTCCTTTCTTTCGAGTTTTGGCCCGGAGACTTTTGTTAAGTCAATTTTGAGACTGTATTCGTATAGAAACACAAATTTTAGATGCTGATTTCGAGAATAACGTTTTTGACCCCAACAAATGCATTCTCCGGTAGGTTTCCGACGTTGATTCCGTCATAACCGATTTTGACCCCCAACAAGTACTTTGCGATCAAATCCACAGAGACTCTAGTATTGCACAATAGACTTATTGTTTTCGAATTAAAGCTTGATGAATTATAACAATAACAATAAAAGCAATATTTAAGATTGATTTGGTTTGTGAAGATTAATTTAGGAGATTAGACTGAAGAGAAATCTCAGGTAGATTTTAATAATGCATACTAATAAATTGTTAGGGTTTTATTAAGTATCGTTCTGAATTTAAACCTAAGGGTTTAGGAGATCAGTCTCGCGCATCTCGGCTGAGTGTCGATCGATGTTCATTTTAAACAATACTGGTTTCGCGGTTTGATTGATTCTCAAAACTTCTAATTCAACTCTCGTTTGTTACTAGTTATTTAGTTTGTTTAAGCTAGATTCCAGGTTATAACCAAGCTCTCTCTTGCGCTATAGAACACTAATTTCTAAGGTTGAGGTGATCAAATTCAACTTAGCATTAAGACCAACTTAAACAAAGAACCAAGAAGATTACCCAAAAAATTCAATAAAATCAACAATACATTACTACCATTGAATTACCCTAAATGTAATAGAGAACTACTCAGACATAACAATAAAGAACATGAAAAAAGTCTGAATAAATTGTATAGGATAAACTGTGTAAAAAGATAAGGAGTTCAAGATCTTCTCTGTAATGATGATTAGATCTTTCTCTCCAATAGATATATCAGTGTGTTCCAACTCTAAAACTCTATTGTAACCTTTCGGCTACTCATCTTAGGGCTTAACAAAGATACAAAACCCTAATAAATAGTCTAAATTTTGGTCAGGGACTTGTCTTGCAATAAATGAAACTTATGGGTAAAACTTGTAATTTCTCAAGACCTCGCGAATCTTTCTCCCGACTTCATCGTCGATTGACGTACAGTGTATGACGTCGATCGATGGTCTATTCATAAATCTGGGTCCGACTCTGAGTTTCTGCTGGGCAATCCTAATTGCTCCAAAATAGTCCAAAAGTTCAATTTACTTCCAATAAGTACCTAAACCTGTAAATACTCTAAAACAATACCAAATGCATATAAAAGACTCTAAATATATTATATATATCATAGGTAAAATCCATAGTATATCAACTCCCCCAGACTTAACATTTTTTTGTCCTCAAGCAAATAAAGCATGTGTGAGAAGTTTTGGAAAACAAAGACTCACATAATGTCTAAGTATAACTGTCACCTTACTCTATTGCATCCACATCGTATCAAGTCATTCACATAGAAACTTTATACACCATATCCTAGCATAGCAACCAATTTCATTCTACCAACAATTTTGTGAATACTAGTTTGACTCACCCCTCTACTGATTCATTTCTTTGCATAAAATAAAAGTGTAGGCTTTACCTTGGGAGTATCGAGCAAAGGATACATGGACTCTTACCTTTTAAAGTATCTGAACACACATATAGCCTTCTTTCATTCCTTTCCTCTCTCTCTTCTCACTTCTTCTCAGTCAATGTCTCCCTTCTTTTCAGGGTATCGTTTTATTTTTTTAATTGACTGAGATATTTGGATAGGCTTCCATGAATCAAACCCTAATGGTTTTTGCCACCAAATCCTGTTCACTTCTTTTTGACCTTTATCTCTTTCTAGGATCATATATCCATCTTTAGTGGTTGTAGCCACCAAATCCTGTTCGACTCCTTTTTAGTCTGAAGGGGAGAGAGAGGGGAATCAGAAGCACACAGACTTTTACTTCCAGACTTGCAGACGAAATCCAATCTAGTGTATACCAAAATCCCAAAGCAAGCAAATAATGTCAGCTTTGATTCCTTCAAACTTTCTAAGCAAGTGTGATGTAGTGGCAGGATGATCCACTTCGGTATCTCTACTAATCTCTGCAAACAACCTTCTAAGAATGGTGCTAAAGTGTGGTTAGTTAATAGTATATATTTTGATCATAGTCCTTTTCTTGACTTGATAAAAAATTTGAAAAACTTATAGATAGATAGTAAATAAAACTCAAACAATAAAATAGCATTAGAGAACCTCCCTCAAACTTAAATTACAATGTCCCCAGTGTAATCCACCTTGAATTGATTAGGAGAAATTAAATTATAAGTAAACAGTGTTAGAAATAATGAATATACCAACTCTGTTAGGAGTATCAATCGATGGGTAGAAGATGAGCGTCGACCGATGGTAAACCATCATCGACGATCGATGGTTTATTAGAACTATCAGGAAACCTACATATATTGAATAGATACTGAATTAAGTAATAATATAAATAAATTTAGAAATTTTTTACGCTATGTTAGAGCGCCATCGATCGATAGCAACAAGGAGGCGTCGATCGATGGTAGGCTTTTAGACTGAATCGTCTGTGTCTACTCTCCATTCCAATCATCTCTCTTTAGGTTATCTCTTTTAGACACTCAAACACATGGTGAAAATAAGATCCAAACAGTAATAAATAAATAGTAAGTCGAAAATAGAAATGCAACAAAAATAAATAAACATAAGTATAAGTCTGAAAGGGAGATGAAGTAAAAGAGAAAGAAGTATCGAAAAGACTACTCCTCGTCAGATGTATCCTGGTCCTGCTGCAGCTGCTGCTGTAGTGCTGGTGGTGATCTGGCTCGTGTTCTGGGACGGCTGAAGCACTGGCATCGTTACATGGTCTCTACCCTCGCCCATATCGCTCGAAGCGCGTCCACCACGACTCGCTCGAAGCGCGTCCACCATGGTCATGTATGCGGATCTCTGGAATCTCAGGGAAGGCTGGGAGAGGTGGACGTGGATGTGCTGGCTCGTCCTCTGCATCTGCTGCGATCGGGTTTGCTGGGCGGAGACCGCCTCTGCGTCGTACTCTGAGGGGTGCAGTATAGATGTGGTGCTCAGTTGGGTCGAATGCGAGACGCTGTAGATCGTCATAGAAGTTTGTCACCTCTTGAACTGGAAGTGCTATCATCCTAGGTCCCTCGTCATCCACAAAGGACCAAAAGCGTCCCTCCTTCAGCCACTGGGTTCTCGTCTGGTGACCCTCATCCATAAAGCGCAATCCTCTCTCCACCGAATCTCCCTCAAGGCAAATGCCAAGAAAGCTGAAGGTGGGCGTTAGGAGGCTCCCTATCGTCTCCCTCTTCGCGCCAAAACCCTTGAGGGTTTGTCCTTCAGGGTCGCGAGATGCTCCGCAAATATAGCTCCAATGTTCACCTGCTGATCGCTCAGAGGTGGAGGAAAGAACTCGTCGTCGAGCCCCGCTAATTCCCCGACGGAATAGTATAGTAGTGTCAGCTTCTGAACCCCAACCTTGTTGGGTTCCATCTTTCACAACAGGGTGTTGGCAAGGACCTTCAGGAAGTAGAGAAGCGTCGGGTGACGGACGTCCATTTGGGTGGCTGAGCCGGAGTCGAAGTGGCCAGTCCCAATGAGGCCCCAAAAGGAGGTAGGCCAGGGAATGCAGCGAGTGAACAAGCGCTGTCACCAATGTCAAATCAATAGATCTCACACAGTTGTGGATGGGAATCCTGTACCAGATGCCTCTGGTGAAGAAGGTCAGGGTGGCCTCATGCGCCACCTTCACTCTTGCGGCTCTTGTAGAGCACCTGAGCTGTGGAGATACATTGCCGCACCATGTCGGGGTATAGAGGAATATGGCTAAGTATCCATGGTGCCCAACCCAAGCTCATGCACCATCAGTCTGAAATCGGTGTAGAGCCCTAGTTTCTTCAAGGTTTCTTGTCAGCGAACTTGGTTGCCTCGATGGTAACGCCCTGCCAGGCTTTGTAATAGAGTCTGTCGAAGTCTTCCCATTCCTCGCTCAAGGGTAGTGTGTGCAGTCTCTTGATTGCATCGCTCTCCAAGGATCAGGATAGTCCTCTAATGTAACAAGTATAGCTTCCTCTTCTTTGGGCCAAGGGTCCCGGCATGGAGAACCCAGAGCTGGGGCCACTGACTTCGTATCGTGATTTAGTTCTCCTCTCGTCCATCTACACATAGTCAAACAAAGCAAAAATCAGAATCGATGTCGAAATGAAAGGAGCAGCCGTCGATCGATGGTACCGCATGGTCGTCGATCAGAAGAACCTAATGGCCGCCGATCGACGTCGAGTCATGAGCATTGATCGATTCTGTATCGCTGGTCATGAGTGGCCCTAAAAATCATCACTTGTATAGTTCTTCGTCAATCAAGACGTATCACGCAGCCTAGGTTTTAATCTTTCAGGCAGCCCATTTTTCTGCAGGGAGTTCTCTGTTGGCAATATACGCAAGGATTTCCTTCATACAAGGTTCATTGAATCTGTATTCTATCAGCCCGGATTCTTGTGTGGCTTGGTCATCACTTCGCCAGTATCACCGTCAGGAGAGTCAATTAGGTTTATGACAACGGGTGGTCCGATGCTAAGATGTTCTATGAATTCTACGGGAATCACCCTGCTTAACCATTGGTCCGAACTGGATGCTAGGGCGGCTTGGGCGTCGGCTTGGGCGTTTTCGGCTCTTGGAACCCGGGTGAGCACAAACTGGTCGAAGCTTTGAGCTAATTATCAAACGAGTTTTAAGTAGGCATCCGTTCTTTCGTCTCTTGTTTCGTACTCCCCGCTGTATTGGCTTGCCATGAGTTGGGAGTCACAGTATGCGTAAATGTTGCGTATTTTCAAGCCGGTGTGCCAATCGTACCCCTGCCATTAGGGCTTCGTATTCATCCTCGTTTTTCGAGGCGTGGAAGATTAATCGGAATGATTGTTCAAGTATTTCCCCGTTGGTGACACGAGTCGGATTCCTATCCCAGAACCTTGCTTGTACAAGGATCCGTCAATGTAGAGGGTCTAGGTCCAGTCGGATTCTAGGCTGGCAGTGCACCCTGCAGGGAGTTCTACTAAGAAATCAGCGAGTACTTGTGACTTTGCGCAGGTTTTCGTTTGATACTCGATGTCGTATTCGCTCAGTTCGATCGCCCATTTTTCCAATCTCCAGATTGACTGCGACTGTGCAAGATAGCCCGCAGTGGAAATGATGTGAGTACTGCGATTGTATGGGACTGGAAGTACGGCCTTAGCTTTCGTGCTGACATTACTACTGCAAATGCCAGTTTTTCCATCATCGGATAGCGAGCCTCTTCGTCAAGCAGAGTTTTACTCTCTCGGATAAGGACGCTACTTAATGCAGTGGTTGATACGGCGATGTACAGGAAGAGCGGTTCTCCTTTTGAAGGTTGCGCGAGTACCAGGGGAGTAGCTAAGTAATGCTTCAGCTATTGGAAAGCCTTTTCACATTCCTCGGTCCATTCGAATTTCTTGTTCCCCCTTCAGAGTGTCGTAGAACGGCAAACATTTGTCCACTGATCGTGAGATAAATCTGTTTAGTACTGCTACCCCTACTATTCAATCTCTGTACATCTCATTTCGTTCTTGGAGAAGCCATTTCGATCAGCGCGGTAATCTGTTTCGGGTTGGCTTCGATCCCACGGTAGGTCACGAGGGAGACCAAGAATTCTCTCGATGCCCACTGCGAACCTGCACTTTGCATGATTTAGTTTCATATTGTGGAGTTTTAGCCTCTCGAAGCATTCTCGAAGGTGGGCGGTATGATCTTCTTCTCGAGGGATTTTACGAGCATATCGTCAATGTAAACCTCCACTGTTTTTCCGAGTTGTCCTGAGAACATTAGGTTGACGAGCCACTGAAAAGTTGCGCCAGCATTCTTCAGACCGAATGGCATTACCTTGTAACATTAAGTACCACAATCGGTTATGATTGCGGTCTTTTCTTGATTGTCGGGATTCATTCTAATCTGATTATACCCAGAAAAGGCGTCCATAAAGGACATAAGTTTATTTCCTGAGGTTGCTTCAATCAGGGCGGTCGATATGTGGTAGCGGGAAGCTATCATTTCGGCTTCCTTTATTGAGATCGGTTGAAATCGACGCAGACTCTCCCAAAACAACTGTTCCCCCCCCATTCTCTTTCAGCCTTTTATTGCATTACACAAACAACAACGTAACGCACGAAGGCCAATAACAATAAACAAGCAATGCGGAAAAATTAAAGCATGCAACCGCGCGGTACCGTAACAATGTCAAGCTTTGCAATAAACTAAAACAAGAAGAAGACTAAATCCGTAACGTAAACTCACTAGCCCCCTCTGTACAGGAGCTGCTCGACTGCTTTGCGAGGCCCTAAGATGGTACTTTTATCAGAAGCCCTTCATACTCAGACTCTCTGAGGTCCTCTCAGCACCTTTCACGACGACCAAACAGCAAGTAATAAAAAACTATAGAGATAACGACACAGAGAACTCTTTAGCTTCATCACCATTAGGTGATTTTTGGCCATCATTTGAGACACACACAGCGCGAGTATTGCCTTACACACAACAGGCGGAGGCCCTAACCTCTCCCGAGCTCCAACTGTATAGAGCATCTTCCATGACATGTGACATTCTCGAGACCATGAATATAATGCAACACGCAGTTCGAACACTCTCGTTTCTGATGTAGCAACGGTTCCTCCACTGTGAGCGAGAAGCCTGCAATCCGCGGACCCAGTATGACGATTTCTCACTCGCGTCTCTACGTACAGCTCAAGACTGCTCATGTGCTTTGTACCGATCGTCGAGAGTTTTCGCAAGGAAGAACTCCCTTGCGCGACAGTGAGCGAGAATCCTCAGCTTAGCGAGGGGTTATCAAGCTCCAGTGATCCACCGAGGCGTGTGAGAGACAGATTGGTTTCTTCCGGAATCTCATACTTCAGTGCGGTTCCCGAAGATTACTGCACGACATACGACCTGCGAGCAGGCTGTCCAACGCTAGGTGAGTCATCTCCATACCATCTCAGAGAGGAGCATGTGCCAGCGATGTTTCTGCTCAGTATAGCGCAACCAACCCGCATTTGAGGAGCTCCGCCTCTAAACCTCCATGCAAAGGAAAAATAGAACATGCACAACACACAAGAAAAAAAACATAACAAAAGAACTGCTCTCTAAATGCTACAGGACTTCCAAAGCCACAATTATACAACCTAGCTATGATGTGAGAGTATCAGAGCCTCTGTTGTACCTGCTATTGCAACTTTCCTTGGTGCGTAGCACATATGACCGAAATTGAGTCTGTTTTCTCACATCTATCATAGAAAAGACTCTCTGAGGAACAATTCTCTTGACCCCTAGAGAGCGCATACTCTTCCGATGTGAGATGCAAGACTCTACTGCAAAGTCTGTCTATAGAAAAAACCACACAAGTCTAAGACTACAGAAGAAACTCACCATTTGCGCAAATACCTCCCTGATAAAAAAGGGTCATTGCATATGAATATTCTCCAACGAGTGCGTAGCGAGAGTTGAGCCAACTCAAATCACATCGCAGAGCTAAGCTCTACAACATATGCATCAACACAACACTACAATGCACTGCCCAACTACTTAAACTAATGCAAATGAACGCATGAGAGAGTTATTGTCAAAATCTACATGCGACTAAACAACTCGTACAACTGTCCAATGTAGGAGTTCGCGTAGAAACACACAAACTAATACTATAGTTAACATGCACGACACTGCACAAGAGCTACAATTTCTATAGAGCAACATCCGTGAGAATCTAACACAATCCAGGATTAACATAAATCAACATACACTAGATTGCTCAGATGCCATTGGGTTTACCAACTCCTCACAGCACACGCGACACTTAGGAGACCGTAAACCGGATTCGTAGCTTAAATGAACGCACACATCCAGCTTAACTAGCCTCATACCAAACTCTTTCGAGCACACACAACCACCTCCTGGGTGACTTACATACCACTATCACACCGGAAGAGCGACAAAATTGAACAATACGCGTGAACGCGCGCAGTTCCAACCTATCGAGTAGAACTGTGCCCAGCCACCACCCCAAGCCTCTAAATAATATCTCGTGAGAGTGTGATATATATAACTCCAGAAACCTCGCGTTTGAAAACATTTCGCATAAATTATCGACTGTGGCTTAAATTCCAATGAGATCTCTGGATGACAGTCCCTAAAAGGAGAAGACGTTGGCCGAAACTTTCGAAACTAATAAGGCTCTTAACACCTCTCCTAGAAAACCTCAAGATAATCCTATAGTCACGGTTTTAACACACGGATAAGGCTTGTACACTCACCTCCACTTCACTCACAAAAAATTTATCGGTGTTCGATCTGGTCATTTCTCTAATTCACACTGAAAAGAAGCACATCGAACAATAGTCAACCGGGATTTTTACGACTGATCCTCTAGGAAGTGGACTCATATGAGAGATCGATTGAAGAGGTGTTCTTAGACACCTTCTGAGAAACTCGAGCACGCTATCTGCGTGATATCTTATGTCTCTTCCAAGAGGTAGACATAGCTTGGTTCGGTGATATCTACGACCGTAAACACATGGATATTGTACCCACATTGTCGCTATCATTTTGATGCTTTTCAAGAGTTGACTCTGTCTTTTCTGAATCTGAGAAGAATGTCAATATCGCAGAGAATTCAGCTCTCCTCTTACCGTCCTCCCATCTTCATCTAGTCAGCGCAAAAAAATATATCGCGATCATTCTAGATTTCGATCAGAGTTGGCAAACGGAGATACGCTCAGCGTCAAAATTGTCTCCTCGATCTCCTGACGGTGTGACGTATGCGCAATCCACATCGCTCAACATCAAAAATAGCTCCAATAATGGCCTTCACTATAGAGACCTCACACACACATATCTCTCCTCACTAGTCCTGGTGAGGCTGTTGCTGGTCTACATACCCTTAGCTCACCGATAGAAAAATCTTGGAACAAAAACAGGAAATATAGAGTTGGTAGGAAGCAGCCACCTTACATCGATCAATTTTGTCCATTCATACAAGTTGTTGCGTTCAAGACGCTACGTGCTGCCTCTCGAACTGCTCTCATAGATCCTCTATACGCGCCCCAAAATATAGCTCCATTTCCCCTCTTTGGGTCTTCATCTTCAAATGCTTCTCTATTTTTCTATTGTGCCTATCACACAGTCCGATACCAACCACTTATATTGGAATACTACCTCATAGAACGCGTAAATGTCGGTTTCCTGGTTTGTTCCCGCATACTACATGACCCCCATTCTGTGTGGCCCATCGACCATACCTATATCTCGTCATCCACTCTTGCTCCCGCACCATAAATAGGTCAACATACACTTGTGTTTATTCTCCTCACGGTACTTTCCTTCTCAGGCTATGCTATTTCTCTCCTATCGTGTAATGGACCCATTAAACAACTTCTATCCTATGATAACTGTGACTCATTAATTTATACCTCTTCCTACGATATACTAAGAAGTTGATGCGCGTTTACTCTGGAGTCATCCTCACAAACACTCTAGTAGACATAACCCGCGATAATTGCGAGACCGTTCATCATATTTTCGGCTAGTGATTTTGCGTTATAGTATAGGAGAACCATACTGTAGGGTGATCGGCCTTCGTGCCAAGTCCTCTCTTAGATCTTGACTGTTCTTTGTAAACTGTTTTGACTTGACTGAAGGGTTTCTGCCCCAACTTCTCAAATTAGTTATAGATAATTGATCGAGAACAACTCCTTTGAAATACTCCCATTATTTAAGACGACGTTGTCCGAGGGAGGTAGGAACTTTGTATCCTATGAGTTGTGGGCACGATCGTGTTTTTGTGGACTCTCGCGTCTAGTCTCTTCAATTGGCTAGTACATTGTTTTTGTACCATAGTATCCTGCTATATAACATATAATTTCTCCTATCTGGACACGCATCTTCACTTTGGCTAGACATCCCAACTCTCAAGTTTTGTACTCGTACCCTTAATTGTCTCATATCTATTACCTAGTAATATAATGTGGAGTAGTTATACTGTCTCCTTGGTGAGCAATTGGGAGTGTCAGACCTCTCTCTCTCTTCCAACCATGCTCTGGTGCTCCTCCGTACTCCATTTCGAACCTCGATCGTGTACCGGTGAGAATACATACGACTAACAGAGAGTCGCAAACACTAAGATCGTATCAACTCAGACGCGAATGTGCTTATGCGAGAAATGACTTCGACTGAATGATCACAGAGTTACCGGATCAGTCTGCGCTATAGTCTAAGTGATAAATAACCATCACGTTGGAGTGGGCATTGATTTGATCTCGAATCTATTTGTTCGCTTCGAAGTCTGTTAAGTGCTGACATTTAACATACCAGGCACTCTAGGGGTATTTACATCTCTATCGAGCTTCGTGATAGTTCGTGGAGTGATTCCGAGATGTCACTCTATTCATCTTACAATAGTTTGGCCCATGAAACTTTTTGTGTTGTCGAGTGTTCGAGGAAGGCGTCGTGACGGTTAACTCGTAGTGACCGATAGACCCCCTCTAATTTCTTTCCTATGCAACTCTGTATCCTTTTTACAGAGAGAGAAATACTGACTAGACTGATTATAGACGAACACAAAGAGCAAAGTATCACTAATATAGAAAAATGCAGCGCATGGCATCACAGCATGTGCGATCTTCTGTCGTGCAAACTGTATAGATTATCCAATTAACAAATGCGTGCTCCAGACTGCTAAAAGCATAAAGCTCTTCGAGAGACGATCTAACCGAAGAGGAAGAATGAACTAGAAACGCGATGTCGCCTTAAAACTAAAACTCAGATAATAACTGGAATCACGTAGACAATATTTGTGTCCCTTCATTATTAATTCCATGACAATACTTTGTTCACGACGTAAAGTTCCTCTGTGTCTCACATACCCGAAATTAACCAATGTCAACCTCGCTATTAAGCGTTCGTCTTTAAAACCCCGACTATAATGGATTGTGGTGCGATCATCTGCATGAACTTCTTTAATCTCTATATGTCAAGAAAAATGAAGAATGATACTCAGCGACAAGGCGGCGAGTGTCGAGCGAATCAAAATCCTCGTGGTTTTGCCTAAGTATAGATAAAGAGAGGATCGGGAGCTAGGGTACGTAGAATGGATAGTGTATATACTAAAGTATTCATCTTGTGATCTGTGTACTTGATACCTCTGTCCTATTGTACAACTCATAAGCTAAGGAATATTATATGTTGTCTCGCATCATAGTAGCGTAATATCCATCTATGTTGAGAGAGAGCGACTAACCGCTTTTCCAACACCTTTTCACAGCTCATTGTGTATGTAGCCTTATAGAGAGAGGAATCAAAGTTCACTAAGCGATTTGCTCCGTAGAGTATGCGTCAGAGTTTAATATTCAGAAGGTCCTGCATACTCATTACCACTTATACCTTTGTCTCGGCCATGATTTTAGCACTATTTAGATTTCATAATACTATATTATGTCTTTGGTGAATTACTGTAAAGATTTCACGTTAATAATTATTATAATGGCAAAGATTCTCGAAGTACCGGTGTGGAGACTTGGAGTGATTCTCGGGGCTTCTATTGAGAAAGAAATGCGAGCCAATCTTCGACTCGCAATGCACGAAATAGCAACGGGTCATATATGATTAATAAGCGTGGAATAGAGAATGCGATAGGCACTTCTCCCGACTTCTCAGTTATGAAGATTATCGAGACTGCGAGTAGATTATATTTTCGACAAGATGTTAATGATGTCTGTACGTTATCAATACTATCTCTATGAGACTTTTCCCAGTTTATAGATGATTGCCGATCTGATCTATTCACGATCTCTCGTAAATATAAACTTACTCCAATTTGACGAAACTAGCGAGATCACGTGTCATGTGACGTACTCTGTATGCCGCCTCACGCGCGGATATGCAGAGGATTGATCGCAAGACTATTCAGAATTAGAGCGAAATGAGAGTGAGAAAGAAGTTTGTACAGTACGGACAGTTGGTGTTGCGAGCGAGCACTTGTGATTTGTGTTAGAACGTCAGATTACAGTGCTTAAAAATACTCCCAGATAATGCCATGCAGACTACTACACAGCAAATCAATAATATATACCAGTGAGAACATTATCTCCACATATACTTGAGATTACGCAGCTCAACTCGTAATCTTTATTATTTGAGCTGATTCTCCTTAAGCCATTCTTGTTTCTAGACAGTGCTCAACAGCTGTCATGTTTGTATTCATGTGCACTTGGTCCCATCCCGCCCTTTAAGCTTCTCGAGCGATGTACCATGGAGAACTCCTTCACGAGTTATACTTAAGACATCACCTTGGGTAGTAATCGCGTATCTCTATGTATATATATGTTTGTTCTTCTTATTCCAAAACTAACTCTATTAAGGTTTGTCTATGTTCCAGTGTCACCCGATTTGTGTTATTTGCTTCCATTGTCTGAAGTTAATCATATTGTTAGTTTTCGTGATTTCATGTTGTTAATGTCATACTGATAGGTCATTAGGATTTCTCGAGTATATTATATATCTAAGATTCATACTACAACTGCAGGGTGCTTATCAAGTATAGGATCTAATACGATAGAACAGTAGTATTACGAAACAATTCAGACAACGTTATAGAGAGACTGGTGGAACCCCTTGATAAAGTTACGTTGAGGAAATATTGTTCCTAGAATTATCATCTAATAGGACACACCATAATGGCTCTGAGAGGCACTCCACATCTAAGCGACTGGACAAACTAACTTCTACTCGAGACACCCGAGGCGCCTTCTAATGGATCATATCTCTCTGTGAGATCTAAAGCCAGAACCGTTCTACTTTGAGGCAGCGTAGCGGCCAATTTTAACGGAATCTGAGCCTTCTGATTTAAAAGTCCAATTCCAGAAATCATTAATCGCATATTTGTAGCACCTTCTGGTTTGTGAGATGCCTATGATTGACTTAGGATAGACTCCACATCGTGATCACCTCAAGACATTGTTACCGGAAGCGGTAACCATGTTCTATCTCGACATGCATGACCAGCAACGTGCCTTCGTAGCCGGCCTTGTGCAATGTTCGCGATGCTACAAAGACACATGCAGTTGGCCGACGAATTACGATCCGAAACTTATTTGAATTCGAGTTTCTGTGAGCGAATCCTATGATCTCAGATGACTACACATATAGTGCAAATGCCCATCCTTATTATCCTCTGTGTGTTTCAAAACGCAATCCACTCCGTTCTCATTAGTCTAAAAATTGCGCACCAGAGAGTGCATCCACTATATGGTATATCATATAACCCAGAATTGGACCTAAATCCGAGACTTACTTCATCTTATGTGATATCCAAACCTAATCTTCATTCATCGAAAACTTAGCTGCTTATAACCCTCATGCCTATACATACTATTCACTTCTGTGTTGAACGGTAACGTTTTAGAACTCTTTAACCATAAGCTTAATCTATCGACAACAATCTTCAATTTAGTTACCCTGAGTGTAGTGTTTGATTCCCTACCAGTCACTGCGTTTGTTTGAACTCATACGTAAAAATAACCCGTGAATCAATCACTCAAAGTTTAGAACTTCTCTTATAAGCACAAAAGACGTTATGCTCCTTAGAGCTTTGTAGGGATAATCGTAATTGATTCCTATTGAAGTCTTTGTCAACACGATTGAAATACTATAATATCAACAAAACCCTCGCTGTTGTTGAAGGTGAGCGCATAATGATCTGTCGACAAAACGATCATATGAAAGTGTATTGGTTAATGCACACATGTCATACGGATGCGGGTTTGAGATCGATTACGCGAATATATACTTCCGCGTGACTTGTGTCCAGTGAGGGAAATCGCATCGATAGCTATAACATAATATCACAAATGAGAGGTACTAACGATCAAATGTCGTCTGAACATGATGTACAAAACAACCAGTGTATGTGTTGTGCTGAATCAGTCGCTAAATAGCATCCTGACCGAGAGTACAAAACATAGGCATAATGATCTCGTGTTCAAGAGTCCTGGTGGTAGAAGAGCTAATGAGAATATCGTAGAGAAACCTCGATCATTGCATTAAGTGAGGTTGTATCGAATGCACCTAACACATCTACTCCATCCAAACTCAAGAGCATAGCCATAGACGCAATATAAAATCACCATACTACAGGAAGCTCACTATCGCATTAGAGATTTGGCGCGCATTACAATAGACACGAAAGTAGGATAAACTCGATACAGCGCTTCGGATACGAGACAAATAGTGTAGTCGTCGATGCGTAGAAAACGACACCATTAGTTCTCTATAGAACTGTTTGACTAAGGTGGGCGAACATTAACCAAACTTATTTCTCTCTAAGTTTTATTATTTCGAGTTCTAGATATACACACTTTAAAGAAATTCCATGAATGTCGCCGGACAGACGTGAGAAACCACACACACCTCTCATAACACATGTTGTAGATATTACAGACGCGAAGAATGTGGCAGAGAGCTCAAGAAATAGTGAATGCAATAAGTGCTACCAATAAGTTAGCTGTTTAGCTTTGTAACAACAAAACTCTCAACGTGTCCAATGAGCATTCAGCTTAAGTAATGAGATCTCACAAGCGTAGATAGAACTAGCATCATTACCAGGTATCAAGGTACTTTTTAATTATAGGTGCTCTCCTAACTAAAGAAATGCACGTCCCAGAAACTTTGGTCAGCAACTTTCGGGAGACTTAAAAATTATCTCGAAAAGATTACTCGATCCGACCAGGACAAGGTACGTATTATAATCAGGGGTATGGCGAGAGAAACACTGGATATAATGCACCGAAAATATTTAAATAAGCTTGAGGGCTCACCCAAAATAAGGTTGAGCTAGCCACACCATCTAGCAACACGGGAGACATTAGTATGAAAGCAGGTTTAAGGGTGCTAGTGCAACAACACTTAAATACCACAATAATACGTAGATCTTGTTCCCCTTCAAGGAAAACCAGCTACAACCTCCTGGTCTTAACGTCTGCAGCAGGATTCAGGATCTTCCATGGTTTTCAGCAGCCGTGAATTGAGTCGGCAAAAGA
Source organism: Moricandia arvensis (assembly GCA_905132765.1). Taxonomy (NCBI): domain Eukaryota; kingdom Viridiplantae; phylum Streptophyta; class Magnoliopsida; order Brassicales; family Brassicaceae; genus Moricandia; species Moricandia arvensis. The sequence continues at coordinate 40,747 of CAJHQP010005537.1, forward strand.
GAGATAAGATCGTCTGAGAGAGCATGTTCCTGGCGTGTCTGACGCGACAGACATATATGTACTAACCACGAATATCCCACCTGCAAAGTGGTTATGTCGGTGAACGATCTTGAGGGTTTCTGACACGGCGCGACGAAGATTGCAGACGATATGGAGAGCGAGAATTTTCAGGTTACAGAATAATGAGTTGCCAGTTACGAGTATGACAAACGTCCATAAAGGTTTTCCTCTTGCTCCTAACCCACGCTAGAACATACGTGAAAATCGAGCAATCATATACTTTTATAACAAAACGTAGAACTAGAACCACGGCACTGTGAAATCCTTTCTACAATGTACATAAAAAGTCGCTTGATTAGATCTCTATGCAACAGCCCATTCTTAAGTGACTAGGGACCTTTCAAAAGCCACATACGGCCAGTCCCGATCAATAAAAAACGGCCACCATAAGGCCTAGCCTGAACAAAAAAAACCGGCAACACAAATAAGCTAAACGGCCACGCCATGGCCACAAATAGATTTTAAACCAGGAGACATAATTAGATCCTTCAAGGGTCCAATACAAGTTTCTTCGACATCGAACTACCAACGTTCCCACGAATTGATTCACCTCGACCCCCACGTCGGTAACCTTTCGGTCCGCCGGATCTCTCTATATGGGAAGAAACGAATGCCGGATTCCCAATATTCCCAGCACCTTTCTCCTCAGAGAGGACGACCAGAGTCTCACACGCACCTTCACACTCATCCATTGTAGCCGTCATCTTGTCCATCTCGGTCTGGAAAAACGCTAGTCCCTGACTGTTTTCCGCGACAAGGCACGAACGGCTCCACCTTCTTATTGGCAAGAATATTTACTATTCATCCTTTGGACTTTCAGCCGATGGATTACCGCTAGCTTACACAACCAGCTTAACCGCCCGCAAAGCCTAACGCTAAAAGCCCATGTCTAAAACGAGCTTGGGAGCTAAACTGTTGGGTCAAATTGGCTCACGACAAAATCCAACGCTCAAGTCCTCGAAAATATATTCTTTCGAGGTTTTGGCTCTCAAAAGTTTTCAAAGAACGATCAAGTCGCAAGGAGCAAGTCATCATACCGTGAGCCACACACATAACGTAGGGTTGCCACATTTTTGACGATCGGACATAATGATACGTGTCGCCATATGGCGACCCATCTCATAGACCACTAGGTCTGCCATATGGCGACCCGCACATTTGGAAGCATGGGTTGCTAATATGGCGATCGGCACTCGGAAGCACGTGTCACCATAATTGTGACCCACTCCACTGTCAAGGCACGGGTCGCCATATAGGCGACCTGCACTCACGAAACACGGGTCGCACATATGGTGATCCTGCTTCTCAGGGAAGCACGGGTCGCCCATATTGGCGACCCACACTTTCAAGGCAGGCGAGTCGACCGATATGGCGACCTGCACTCTCCCGGAAGCAACGCGGTCGCCAGATGGCGAACCCATACTCTCAAGGCACGGTTACATATGGCGGACCCCACACAAATGAACTAGGTCGGCATATGGCGACCCTGCACACATGAAGCTGGCGTCAGCCATAGTATGGCGACCTGGCACACATGAAGCATGGGTCGCCATATGGCGATCTGAACTCAACCAGTCCAGGTGGCCATATGGCGACCTCACCTCGACAGTTTCTGGGTTCTTCCCCATAGGGACCTGACCTGTCCAGCAGTTTCTGGGTCCCTTGGCGACCTGGGACCTGTCCAAGTCATGTGCGCCATTGGCGATACTAACGTCAACCCAATGTCCATGTTGCCATTATGGGCGACCTAACCTGCGACCAGTCTGTGTCTACCATATGGCGACCTGGCCTGTCCAAGTCTGGGATCGCCATTGGCGCACCTGTCCTGTCCAAGTTCAGTGTCGCCATGATGGCCGGACCCGATCTCACCAAGTTCGTCGCCATATGGCGACCTAACCTTTCAAAGACCATGTTGTCATTATGCCGACCTCTGCTCTCCATATGGCGTGTCTGGGTCTCTCCAAGTCTGGTCGCCATATGGCGAGAAAACTATGTCTCTCCTTTTTTATTCTTCTTCGATTCGCGATCGAAATGTCTTGTCATTGTCCCAATCGCAGTACGGTCGATCGAGATTTTACGATTAAAACAAGTTAGGAGTCGCCAATGAACCCTCGGGTCGTCCAGTACAGCTCCCACGGTCGCCATATGGCGCAGTGAAGACCATACCTATGGCTTACTCGCTCTCCAAATCTGGATCGAAATTCTCTCGTTTCATCATCAATCAGAATTACCGTTGGACATTTGCGATAAAAAACCGCAAACACTTGTTTTTCCGAATGAGTTCATTGGTTATCGTATAAACGGCACGGGTACCTCAACACACAGTTGTCTAACCTATACCAGGAGATGTGAACTTCCTCTATAATCGACATTGTATTATTAAACGTTCTTTCGAAGAGACGTAAGCATAAGAACGGTTAAGTCGAAATACGACTAAATACGCCAGCATTAATGCGATTTGTTTCCGTATGCAAAAGTTGAGCGCCAAAGACAATGTTAAGAAACTAGATGAAGGTGTATCTATTACTCGCAGAAGAGATTAGCGAAGCATAGATCTCAGCAGAAGTGAACCGAGTGTGCTAATAAGATGTCAAGATTCAAGACAGATGATGAAAGATCGAGATAAAAAAGATTATTTCGCGAAGCGGATAAACGTCAGATCTAGCGGCAAAGAGGAGAATGTGCGGCGAACTGACCAGAAGTCATATATAAGGTGGGAGCTGAAGCTAAAGACAGAGGGATCCAAAGAGTTGAAATCAGCGGAGAAGCTCTGATTAGCTTGTAAGAAACTTAGGGTAGATAACAAGCCGAGCTGATCAAGCAGGAGGACCAGGCGTGGCATGTTTACTCACTCAGACGTTTCTGTTCCATCGTTGTTCGACGATTCTGATTTCTTAGACTCTACAAACTCATTGGGCACTTAGAAGGCCCTAAGCTTTATTCTCGGACAAGCTTGCGCGTTCTTCATGGGAAGTTCCTGCGATTGCGAGCTCGAAATTTCACCACGACGAACTTTGTCACTATCGCCTCGGACAGTGTCAAGTCTCTTGGTGATTCCGCACTGCTTTATTGCAACTTACGGTCTGAGCTCACTGCATCCGTTCCAGAAAGGTATGTTATAGGCAGCCTTTCTTAAGCGCTTTTCAAACGGAAGTCTCCCAAATCCTTCAAACCTTTGTTCGCACTCTTTTCCGATATATATTGTTAAAGGCTCGAGCTCATAGGTCGAGCTACAATAGTTCGTGCTCGAAATAGGTGGATGGGATAGAGCTTTAAAGAAAAGGGCACTTAGTATCGCGCGTTGCTACATTGCTGTGTATAGTGATATTCCTTGCGATCCCTCTTCTCCAGACAAGCTTCATGTGACGCTTTTGTCATGTCTGGCAGCGGCTCATACGCAAATTGAAATAGAAGATCTATTGTTTCTAAATTCGTTTGTTATCTTTTCATTGTACCAAGTTTACTCGCGTATTACCGCCTGTCGGTGTTGGCTCTCGCAGAGAATCCGATGACGCTCAGAAAGTTAGGGTTTCTTGACTTTCCTTGATTATGGAAAACTTCGACGGATGTTGAGCAACATTTCTCAGTTCCTTCACTATAGCTATCCTTGTCTCTCATCCTTCCATTGACCAGTACTCCTGATCGTTGACCAAAAAAATCAGTTGAATGGCTGGACACGATCAGACTCTTTCCCTACCACTCTCTCTTCTTTTCGACAGCTTTCTCTTGCGTATACATACATAGATGTACATGAGCTTTATCTTATCAGATGATCCCGACTTGCCTCAGCCTGCGAGAAGGAAGTTGTAGCCTAAAGCTTGTAATCAATGATCATTGAGCATTGTGTGATACACTATGAACCATGTACAGCATCCTCATACGGATTGCGGTCATGATACGAAGGATATTGCCTTTCCACTTAACCAACAACTCCAAATGCCTTTGTCATTGTAGAGTGTATCCAACGGATCTCTTCAGGTATAAATTCTGCAAAAGCAGAAGTCTCTGAAGAATAAGCTGCGAATTGGCAATATCTGAATTTCCAATTCTGCTAGAGGGAGAACATGATGATAATGTTTTTCTCTCCAGAGTAAATAGCCTTAAGCTGAGAGTTACATGGAAAAAACATAATTAATTTTTAGTCCTAATACTGGTAAGGTTTTTAAAGCCACAAGAGGGGCAATAAGCAGACCTTTTCATAATCTATCCCCAGTCACTTCGTAACTCTGGTCCCAAAGAACTTGGTTTACAGACAAATATATGCAGGCACACGCATGTCACGTTCTAGTGCGTATTGAACGATTAATATCTCTCCTCGCTCGTGGCACTGTCTCTCTGCCTTGTACCCTCATTGAGGTATAGGGTTGATGACTCATCACAGTACAGTGTGTCTCTAAGCGTATAGAGACACACCCATCCGATTGAATATGACCAAAAAATCAGTTCACAACATCCTCTTATCTACATCTCATTTAT